>CAJQZN010031169.1:0-13608 GCA_907164685.1 Colias eurytheme | reverse complement strand
GAGTCCATTAAGTAGTAGGGAATTATGTTTCTTAAATGATACAAGCTCCTTTTTACTTGGGGCTATAATTGTTTAAATTGCTGTCAGTACGAGTGGATGTGAATGGGAGCGGTAATGGTATTTAATTAATTACAATTATGCTTTCTAAACAAGGAATATATTTTTTGCCTGGGTTTTTTACCTATACTTACTAATGTTATAAAGCTGAAGAGTTTGTTTGTTTGTTTGAACGCGCTAATCTCGGGAACTACTGGTCCGATTTGAAAAATTCTTTCGGTGTTAGATAACCCATTTACCGAGGAAGGCTATAGGCTATATATTATTATCTCGCTAAGACCAACAACTGCGGGTTTAATTTGACGTGATTTTTGAAAGAAAAAAAAACTTACTTGGGTTTATTTGGGTCAGATGTGATATCATTGTCAGTAAATAAATAAACGACTATTAGAACTGGAATCATAGTTTATGGAAGATAGTTCCTAATAGTTGAATGAGTACTGCTGAATAATTTGTAATTCTTAGACTGCGTAAGTTTTGAACTAACTAAATAAAAATAATGATATTTTAAATATTTAAGTTACAATATTTATTTGCCATAAACTTTGTAACGTGTTGAAATTTAAACTTTATTCTCATAGTTTGTTGAGCTTCCATTTCCACTTCTTGTATTCCAGGAAAAGCTGGGAATATGTGAACTTTGTAGCTGTTGCATGAACGTATTACTCGTGGTCAAAGTTTAGAAACATTAAAATGTATCACTTGAAGCACCTATACTTTAGAAATCCAAACAAGCATTTGTCACTGAAAGAGAGTTTTGTGAAGAATAAGTAGATATATAGAAGACTAGCTTTCCGCCCGCGGCTTCGCCCGCGTTTTCAAAGAATAACCTGTTCCTGTAGGATTTCCGGGATAAAACCTATCCTATGTCCTTTCTCGGGTATCAAAATATCTCTATACCAAATTTCATGCAAATTGGTACGGTAGTTAAGGCGTGATTGAGTAACAGACAGACAGACAGAGTTACTTTCGCATTTATAATATTAGTATGTATATAATATATGTATATTATACTGTAAATTAATAAGAAATATACTGTGATAATAACGAGTTTGAAAGAAAGCTTTATTTGAAAAAGCGTGGAATATCATTTGAAGTTATTACAATATTTTTTGTTAAATTGAAATGTGTGGGTACTTACTTTTGTTCTGAGACGCCTATCATCCAACTGCCTCCTACGTAGTAAAATGACAAGAATCTCCATAGGTCTTTTACAAATTGTAAGCTCGATACAACATCATTCTAATTTTTTGGAGATCTTCTGTACCTTAATCTTTATTAATTCAGTTTATAATACATGCCTAACAATGGTTATATTAAAACGTTAATACTTACGTCTAAAGAGTGTTTACGAGGATTACAGGCCTTTGTGAGCCGTCTGTTCAATTAATTTATTAGATAGGCTTAAAAAAGCAAACGTATAGATTAAAGTAAAACACACAAAAGTCTGCCAGACAAACATGCAAATTCGAATAGCCCACGTTTCGGCTGGTATTATGTGAAATGGTCCATAGGATTATGCGACTCGTGGCAGCCGGTTCGACTTAATTAAGTGCATGTTGCTTATTCAACTGCCTTTTGACCCGTATCTTTCGCATGAACGTTTGTGTATCGATCGTTGTACAATGTACATACACGTTTCGTTTAGATTTATGTTTGCTTTATTCATAACATGTTTTTTTTGTTTCGGTATATGTTGTATTTGAGTTTATTTTAATTCATATGTAACCAAAACGAATGAGTAGTTAAGGTAAGTTATAAGAATTTCAAATAGCAAATGTGTATTTAGCATTCGCGTCACTGGTGCATCGATGGTTTTATAATTACCGTCGCCTTTTGAAAAAATAGTGATCAAAACTTGTGGGTATATTTTAGCAGGCGCCTACATTTATTAGTTTATTTATTCTTCTTTTCATTCTTCTTGCTGCAGCTGCTACTGGATTTAACAAGGATTAAAAAAGAAACAAATAGGACAGCTGGGGATATGATTGCTATACTTTGATGTAATATTTTTAAATACAATCCAGTAGTTTCCTTTAAGAGTTTTTGTCAATATCTTCTCTTTAACTGAAAATATTGCTAAAAATATACTTGACTGTTCACGAAACGTATTTACTACTAATAAATTGTAGCGTTATATCACCAAGGAAACTCTTAATAAACCGTCTACGAAAATACTTGTTACCCGAGCTTATAAGGAATACAAACCTAATTAGATAGCACAATACGAGACATACAGAGATTTAATAAAAGATTTCGCGATGAACCGAAGCGTAAAATGAAGTTCCTTCCATAGATTAGTGCCTATTGTCGGATATCGCTAGGAAATTGCTAGCTGCTCTCTTGCGGCGTTCTGTATGTATGCCAGGTTGGGATTTGTTCTGGGGATTTAACGAAAATGTACAGGATAAACATGTGTTATGAACTAATTGGTGTTGTCTTTGATTGAATTGTTGGTTTGTAATAATTAGAGGTTGATAGAACCATTTGAAATAATGGCAATTTAATAACGAATTTGCAAAGCTTTATGTTGTCAAGTCTTTTATTTACATAGCATATTAATTTTATTTATACGCGAATATAATTATAATAATAATAAAAAAAAAAACAATATTTAAACAATGATGTTCAAGCGTGATAAAATTTTTTTATTTTATACGTTGGCGAATATAATCTTATATATAAAAATGAATCGCAAAATGTGTTGGTAAGCGCATAACTCGAGAACGGCTGAACCGATTTCGATAATTCTTTTTTTATTATATTACTTAAAGTACGAGGATGGTTTTTATGTAGAGAAAACGTAAATATGTACCACGGGCGAAGCCGGGGCGGACCGCTAGTGTTTAATAATTATTGAAGATTACACAGAACAAGAATATTTTGTAAGGAGTAAAAAATATTCTTGTTCTTCGTATTTTTCAGCCTAAAAATAATTAGGCGTAAAAATTTGTTATTAAATTTAATCCTATAAAGACTTTCAGGTTTCCAGGAAGGAGAGATAAGGAAGACTACTAAGTTGAACATTGCGAAGAAAAAAATAAATAGGAGTAACAATTTTTACCCCAAAAATTGTAATGATGTTCCATGAAGAATTGTAAAATTATGACCATTTTGAACGTAACAAAATAACCATTGTACATTACAAAACTATAAATAGATAATTATAAAATGAAAAGGTAATGCTATATAATATACATTATACGTATAGGTATAGTGCTCTAGTTTAGGTCACGGTTAGAATAATAGAGGTCAGGTTAGGTCGTACAAAAAAGGCATTGTGCGAAGTAAAGTTTGAAGACCTCTTGTAGTAATTTAGTGATGTATTTTCTAATTAGGTTGATGATATTGTTGAGAGAAATGGAGTTGACAAGACATGTTAAAATAAATAGGTATTTAAATTTTTAAAAATTCCGAAAGCACTTTATATAGTGAGTGAGTAGGTATATTTAAAAAAAAGTTGAACGTAATAATATGTATAATGTATATCCCTAGTTGATATAGTAATTACCCTTGATACTACTCACCTCTTGACAGCATTTTGTAAATAACTATAACATATTATCTTACTTTGTTTTATGACAACATTGTAACGTATAGCATTTTATGTACGTATTAAACCTTGTTCTGATTTTTATCAAGTTTTTATCATTACTGATTCTAATATTTTTTACACAACAAAGGAGGAAATAAGTCGATATTGTTTTAAATTTTTGTCATTTATTTAGTTTTAAAACAGTTTTGAACTTGAAGAAGAGAATAAAATCTACGAAAACAAAGTAATATCTTAAAATTTTAATACGCTCCTATAATATGACCCATATCAGCTGTATTCTGGTGTATTGTATTGAAAATATAATCTTATTTTTTATAGTTTAGCGACATTATTGCAAACGAATATTATCTATACTAATATTATAAAGAGGAAAGGTTTGTATGTATGTATGTATGTATGGTTTTCACGCATAAACTGGACCGATTTTGATGAAATTTGGCATAGACAATCTTTAGACCCTGAGAAAGAACATAGGCTACCTTTTATTGCGAAATATGTACCACGGGCGAAGCCGGGGCGGACCGCTAGTGGTTAATAAAAACACGTACAATACAAAGCAACCATTTAATATAATATATTCGTAACTAACAAAAACATCAACATTAAATAACCCAACGTATCACAAATTTTCTTATTTCTTATATTATCTATTGTGATTTTTTGTCTTCAGTCTCATCGTCGTATTTTGTCGGCGTCTCACCGGGCTTCAGTAACTTTCCAACGATATCGTATTTTTCTGTAAAAAAAGTAATCATTTTCATATATCAATCTTATTTTGAGTAATATAATTTGTTTCCAAAAGTTTTATTACAATCTGACTAGGAGAGGAAGGGGAAAAACATGCCTGAATAGGCAAGCTTAGGTTTTTATAGTATAACAACTTTTGTTCCAGTTTTAAAACATAAATTACATAATGTAACCTTTTATAATGTAGGTATATATTATAAATTTATATAATGTAAACTAGGTTAATTATAATATTGTACTGTTGGATAAGTTGCATCCTTTAATGAACGAGAAGTCAAAGAAAATATTTTTGTAATTAGAATAATACATGGGTAAATTGTAACAGGAAATAAATTGTATGTATGTATTGTATTTTTCGTCTTTCCTTAAAGGTAAGAAAAGGAAATGTTTGAATTTTGGCAACAATTTATTTTTACAGCATTACAGTTTATATTAAGGTTTTTTGTAATTGTTCATGCAATTTAATAATTATTTATTGAGCTGTATAAAAAAAATCTAATGTAAATAATGTATGTAGGACAATAAATTCTAAAAAAATTAAGTAAAATATTGTCGGTACTGGCTTCGTTATTTATACAAACATTGTCAGTTAATACTGACTGATTTTATCAACTGATAAAATGCGTAGCACGTTTGATAAGAAGATAATCGAACGTTACTCAATATTATTTGAAATATTTCATAGTAGATATAAGTACAGTGGCTATTATTTGAAAATTATAAGGAATACAAATAAATTGATGATGCGACGGGATTCGAACAGATAGTTACGTTAATCTGCAACTATTCAATTTTTATACCTACATACATAATAATATTGACCAGTGATCATTCTCTGATACGGCTGGACCGATTCTAATGAAATTTGTGTTGAATCGGCTAACATCTATTTTTCAATCCAGTGATAAAAATATGGCCAGAAAAACGTTTGCAGGGACAGCTAGTATAACTTACCCCTGAACTGATCCTCCCATTCCTTAGCGGATGCGACCTCATCAGGTGAGAGATCGCTGCAGTCGTCATACTCCTTATCCGAAGCGGCTACTTCACCCGTAGCTAGACCTCGAGTCGCGTCTTTGCCTGCGAATGCTGCGTATGGACCACCTGGAAATTTAATTTTATGGGTTTTTTATCTTTAGTATACAAATAATGTTGCTAGACTTAAAATATTTTTTTTACATGTAGCAGATTTATTTCTTATACGAATAATATAAAACCCACAAAAGCTGTGTCCAATAAATAAACTTATTATTGATAAAAAAAGGGTTGTTTACACGCCGCATAAAAAATGCTGATAGAACAAAAATAAAGCCTACATAATTTTCGTGACATTGTTGTTGTTTAAAAAAAGTGCATCATACATTTGAAAATTGGTGTCAACGACTATGCTCTTAATCTTACACTTTCTATTCCGACAATTCAAGTAAAATTTGGACTGCATAGTGCATACGCCAGTTTTTACCGTTATATACTATTATCCAGGCCTTTAAGGGCAATGAACGTTGTTTTAACAGCTGCATTGTATGACAGAAACTACAAGCACATATTATAATAAATCTTATCAAAGTCGCTTTCTCTGACCCTATTTCCCTTTGTATGCTTAAGTAAATCTTTAAAACTACGCAACGGATTTTGATGCGGTTTTTTTAATAGATAGAGTGATTCAAGAGGAAGTTTTAACTTTTAATATATAATTTATAAGGTTTTAGACAAAGCGGGTGAAGCCGCGGGCGATAAGCTAGTAATATTATAAAGCTGAAGAGTTTGTTTGTTTGAACGCACTAATCTTAGGAACTACTGGTCCGATTTGAAAAATTCTTTCGGTGTTAGATAGCCCATTTATCTATATATAGGCTATATCATCACGCTAAGACCAACAGGACCGGAGCACTGAGGGTAAAACCGCGGGGCACAGCTAGTAATTTACAATACTTTACTAATACTTTGCATCGTTGCGTTGTACCGAAAATAATCAGTATGCACAAGTTATTAAAATTCGACTTTGACCTCCTGTACGAGGCCGTGCGACAGAGACGGCTGTTAGCAATGTTGTGCTCTATCATAGTGTAAGAGTTTAAAAAATAAAATAAACAATCTCTACTAAAATAAAAATATGCTCGTAGTTTAACTACGAGCATATTTTTATATACTACTCACTACTACTAATATTACTCATCGCCTTCATAAATAATATTTATGAAGGCGATGAGCAATGCAATGAGCAATGTAATTTTGGCTATGCCTAAAAGATGTTGATATCATAGTATACTTAGGTAATATTTAAAATTATTCTCTATAATAAGAAATATAGACAACACAAATGTTAGATAATAATATGAAGTGTGAGATATGAATATTATAAAATATTAATTCATAAGATTTAAATGGTTTCCAAATAATTTGTATGAGTTAAAATTATAATCAGAGTTTACAGGATTTAACAGTGTACTAAATATTTTGAAAATTTATCGGAATATTTTATTTTTCAGATTTTCAGGTGTATCCTTAGTAAAAATTTAATTACTGTTATTATAAGTCGGTTTAAGATAAGAAGGATAATTATTTAAATACAATTTACGAGACAATTATTATTTTTACGATGGAGTGGTAAAAAAGCAATTATGTCCTTTATAATCGAGACTGTCAATGTCGGCTTATTATATTTTCAATGTTGCTTGTAGAGCCATTAAAATTTTACGCAAAAAATATAAAAATCCTTGGCCAAGGAATTTAAAAAATACTTTAATGTTTTTTATTTGTAATATTTCTCATATTTTGTGTTGTCTTAATTCTCTACAACATAATTGTAACAAATTCTGACAGTTATTAAAATTTTTTGGATCGATAGGCCGGTACTAATGGACCAAAGAATACTAATGTAAATCATAAAAAAACAGGCTTCTCATTTAGTATAATTGTTTTATTTTCTAAATACTCAGTGTCTGTAACATTTTATTATTTAATAAAATAAATGTTAGAATAAAAGTACCTACCCATTAAAGAATAATGTAGATAGTTATTATAGTTTTCTCTATGGCAATAGATTATTTTCGAAGTAGTTATTGTATAACAAGAAAGTATCGCACAGTTATTTTAACTCATATATTACCTTCTAACGTTAAAAGTATTCTTGATTGCTATCACGAGTACTAAGATTTTATTTAAATAAGGTAAGTATATTTAATTTAAGTAACGGTACTAAAATAATTAAATTTCATAAAATTATTGTTAAGCATTAAAATTACCTCATTATAATAATTGTAAAGTTTTAAATATTAATTAACATACACTTTGAATTATAATAACGAGTAATTAATGTTAAAAAATATACTTGAATTTATGAATATTATTAATGAATTATTTTTTATTATTTTTATATGAAAATCATATTATCTTTTTAACCATTGCGGTATTGGTGTATGGAAATTTTTAAAATATACGTATGTGTATTTATTTAAGGCGATAACTTATAATCAATTAAAAAAACTGGTTAGTTGGTTCACCAAGGTTGAAACTCCATGCGCGAATTTATCATAACAGTGAAAAAAATTAAAAAAATTTGTTGTTATGTTGTTCATATGCTTACATAAAAAGATCAACCATTATTAAAAATAGGGTTTAGATATTCAAAATAATAGGAATATGGTAGTAATCTTATAAAATTCATTACCTTATTTTTCGTTTGTTATGACTAAATTTTGTAGGTATGAATTGTTGTTGGCCGATCGACTATCAGGAAGAGATGTAAGAATCATGGTTTCGTTTATTGCAAATATTATTATTATTAAACCTACGATAAATATATGTGAATTATAGTAGAATGTACTCTATCTAGGAAATTTGAATGTAAAAGCACTACTACTACGCACAAAAGTACGTTATACTATCTTCCCCATATTCTTCCCTGTCTCTCTGATTATAATTGAATGAAATTATAGAACTAAATCATATTATGTAGTAGGTGTGTAGTAATTTCTCTAATATAGTAAACAGCTGATTATAGATAAACTAACTAGTAAGTCTATTAATAGCATATTATTAGATATAACTATTGCATTAATAAACCATTATCGAATGTCAGATTTATGGAAGAATATTCATGAAACGATGCAATTAAGGGTGCATTTAGATCAAACGAGCGAATGCTCACTTTAACCCAAATTATTTTAGTGTAAACAGGCGAAGAGCATGCTTTCGTTTTTCTTAATGCGTTCGAAAAGATTCTATGCAATTTTCTAATACTGAAAAACATTGAATGCGAGTTTTCGTTTACGCTAATAGATCACGAAAGAATGCTCTTGCTCTAGCTCTAGCTCTATGTTCGGATGGTCTATATCTATAATAAATAGACAATCTAAAACTTAAAATACATCGCACCATTTCCTTTGAATTATTCGTTTAAACAAACAGTCTAAAATATCTTTAATCTTTATATATTATTATTATAGAGGGTCATAATGATACAGCAAGGTCTCTTTAGATATCAATACTAGCCTAAATATAGAACAGACGAAATAATGTATTTTAACATTAAATAACATAATTAATGTATTACCTAAGTTATTTAATAATTACTGTTGTTAATTATCAATTTGTGAAAGCCTGTTTAAAGACATTAATCAAATGTATTTGTTGCCCGTCCGATTAGGGCCCTTCTGGCCTCCTCCACTCAAGCGACAGCTCAAGCCGAGGTTCGTGGTCCCCGTCAAGGGGGGACGCCCTTGTGCATGTCGCTACCAGGGTGAACCTTCAGTTCACCCCCGCGTCCGCGTTAAAATGTAGAAGCCCTTCTGGCTAACATTGAGAGACACCACAAAAAAAAAAAAAAAATAAAAAAAATGTATTTGTTAAACTGAATGCGTGACGTCTAAGCATGAACTTGTCACAGTTTAGTAAGTTCAAATAATTATAATGATCCTTCTTTCCACATAGAATTAAAAGTTATTAGAACAATATGTTATTGTTTACAGCAATGTATTTATAAACTAACAAAAGTTATCTACTACATAATTGGTTCGAATAAAATTTGCTCTATTTACTTGAACTCTATATTTGAAAATAACAAGTATTCAACAAAGTTTGTAATAATTTAGTTTATTTACTGTAATGTATGTCCATTTTGTTGCTGAATAAGTGCATGACCAACATTACACATGCGTAAGTGTACATAAATATTAAATACTTATAATATTACTAGTGGTCCGCCCCGGCTTCGCCCGTGGTACCTACATGTTTAAACTATCCTATCTCTCAAGTTGGATCGAACTGCACATGGTGTGCGAATTTTATTATAATCGGTTAAGTGGTTTAGGAGTCCATTGAGGACAAACATTGTGACACGAGATTTATATATATTAAGACATAATTCTCTACAACACGCCATCTAGTGGTAAGTAGTAAGTACTTAGTATAAATGGATTAAAATAAGTGATACATTGTTTCTTTAAATAGCAAAAGTTTGTGAAATTTTGCATCTGCAAATTGTCAGTGCAGATGTTACTTTATCGAAACAGATTTATCTAACTGGATGAAATAGCATAGACATAGATTACAGTCTAGATTAGCACTTAGCATAGATTCATAGAATCTAAAAATCTAGGCATGGCAGAGCCTAGAGGTCCTGTACAAAACAATCACGACCAATCAGGTTCTTAATACAATTAGACCGTGATGAATTGATGATGTAATAGTCTCCGTGTTAAGAATAGATTTAAATTGATTGATCTAATAAATGGAGCAATACTAATTTACACTGAGAAATAATTGATTAATATATACTTTACTAATATCTTCATCAATTAACAATTTCTACGAAAACTTATGTGTCTAAACATAAAATAGTTTATACGTGATTAAAATATAGCACAGTCTTGCCATGACCAGCAAATAATTTATATTATAGGTTAGGTTAGTATACATAGCTATATAAATAACACCTATTAACCACGGCTAGAACTTGTAAACTCCACTACGTAGAGTTTAAATGAGGTAAATACAAGTGAGAAATAACTGTGTCTCAGTAAGTTTTACTAACACAAGTACTTATCAGATTCACCATGTGACTTGCAAGGTAAGCGGCAATTACGAAGCAGTTAGTACAATTCCAACTCCCTATACTATGAAGTCATTACTCCCTAGAGCAAAGGAACTACTAGGGGACTAACAATGAAACGTATATAAATTGGTTTGTAAATTAACAACAATTTTTTATAAGTATGTGTTACGCATCGTAAGTTGCTTTTGCGCAGCTATTGGTGTAATTCTGACGTAAGAATGATATCTAAATTTTGCTTGAATAAGGTAAATTACGTACGTGCCTCTTATAATGAAATAACTTATTTGTATTGTAGCATAGATTGTAGTGTACTGTAATGGTGTTAGATAAGTTCAGTCTGTATATTTTACTTTTTACGTACCCGGTCCATAAAATCGTTTTCCCTTAGTCACGTCAAATATTATTCCATTAACGGCCAGTAACACTCGTCCTTCTGCGTTGGTTCCATCGTATTTTTTTAGTTCAGCAACTGTCATGTCTTGCCGCAACTTGGGCATCGGCGGCGGGACGCTCACCGGCTCGACCGTTTCGAAATGCGACCTTATTATCTTATACAGAAGGTATAGAATGAAAAATACGAGCACTAGGTTAAGGGGACTCGTTAGTTCGTCCCAAAAACTAGATGTGTCTGTTTCGGCCATTTTGTACGTGTGCGTTTCGCGGGCGGTTGGAGTGGACTGAGTTATCAAGTTGTTGTTAGAAGGTCAACGCGTATCGTGTATTGAGTATCAACATAGCGTAAGAGACGCATATATAAGTGTGTCATATTAACCATCTGTCCAGATATCGCATTATGAAAAATGTTAACCAATTTCGCTTATTCATGATGATATAATAATTGATAACTCAGACTGAAAACTATTATTGACGTGACAACGTCTTATAATTCGATAGAGCCGGCTGCACGCACAAAAAAAAATAAGACTCATCCGGCGTTACCTCGCTCTGAGGCGTTCCATGTAAGGTTTGATGTGAAAGCGAGAGCGCGAAACGAGCGACAAAGGAGCACAATCGGACGTTGTCACGTTCAACTATCGTCAGGAAACCGTCTTTACAGACAACCAATTTCTTGAAGTACCAAATAACTAAAATTTAACTGGTTTCTCATAAACATTCCTTTACTGTACCAAAGGTTGTCTGGAAGAAATCGCTCTAAAGCGATAAGACCGCCATTTGTGTAAACACGGTCAGCAGTTTAAGCTATATTTAAGTATTTGTATTTCTTTCTTTTTTATTCCCTTTAATTGCAATAAAGGATTGATGAATAAATAAATAAACCATCTACAAATGAGTAAGGTGAAATGACCAATGAGTTATGACTCAATAATAACAGAAAGTTACAGTATGCAGGTAGATAACATGAAACAGCTCTTGATAGAGCCAATAGATGAATAGTATAATATGGTTAATAAAATAAAAATATATTACGATATAAGTATCAAATATCAAAAGACCATGAGCACAACAATTGCCTACGATAAAATGTTGCTACTAAGCAAAACGTTCTGAATATAAAATATTGTCCTTTGATATTGTAAAAAGAGTAGAAGAGTTTACTAATTAGTAATTACCACACAAAATGTGTTATGATAATAAAGAAAAAAAAAAAAGACGGGTTGCACTCCGGGAGTGCCGGCAGAAGTGAAAACTTGATTATTAACGTTCAGCATGTTTGATATTTTGGAATGGTATCCGTCTTACGCATGGAATATAAGGGCTAAAAAAAAAAAACATCCTTCTTACGCTTTTTCGATCAGGCCACGTGTCCTGACGCGAGTTTAAGATTTTATACCCAACGCCGCTAAAGAAGTTTTCACTTCAATAAAAGAGCTCTGAAGTTCATGCAAGTTTGAGTTTCAGTATAAAACATTTTTTTAATTTTAGCGACGAATCAAACCCGCATATTTCGTTTATCATTCATCCAAATAGGTATGTAGTAACTAAAATAAAAACACACTTACTTGTAAATGAATTTCTACTTTGATTTTCATAATATATTTTCAATTATATCTAATAATAACAAATTATCTGATTTTGTCCTGATAAATACAGTCAGAGTTCATTTAGTGATAACAAAATGAGTCGAGTCATCATGATTATATTTATAATGTTCAGAAGAATTACTGACAATAAAATGAGCAATCATTAGTTTTACGTATTATTTAGGCTTCCCACTAAAATTGCACAGATGCCAATCCTAAAGAATATTAGCAGGAAGACTTTTTTAAGTGAGGAAATCTTGTATGTCCTTCCTATGTCGTAGAAGGGGCCGTGGGTTATGTCGGATTCCTACCAACCAAAACTCCAATGTGTTCCGTCTAGCCGCTTCAACGACCGCGACGGGGCCATGAGTGTTGGTAGAATTCGTCCGCGACATAATATTAGCAGGAACCCTGGGATTTCCTATCGAACGCACCAAGGTCCACACAGGAATCAAACTATGTGGCTTCTTTACCGTTGTCACATTTTCTATGTATCTAGAAATGGGAAAAGAACAACCACAGATCCGGAAAGATATTATTTAGACTTTTTCTTCATTTGGAAGGCTTTCAAAATAAATTTTTCTGGCACATTTTATTTTACAGTCCAACTGTCTATAGTCGCATGTTTATTCAAGTAGCGGAAATTTATATTATGATTATGAACAGCGCTTGACGGCATTTTTTCAATTGTGTACCCGCTCGCAGACTTTTCTACTTGACTGGCTTTAACGAGTTACTACTTAAGCAAAATACGGATTTAATTTGCATCTAATGTTCCTCTTGAGACTGTAGTTTGAAGTTTATATAATTTTTAGATTTTTTTTTGAGACTGAAGTTGTTATAATATTTATTTGGAAATTTCATATTGTAGGTATTTCTTGAGTGCTACTCCTAGTGCTATAGTAGCTATACTCCTCCAAATTAGGTATAAAACATATTTCGGTGTTATAAAATCACTTTTCTTATCTGTGGCTTATCGTAGTAATTGTTTAGACGTTTAACTTTTAACAAAACTACTCTCTACAAATGAATTTTCAAGTATTTATGTACTAATGCATAATATTTACCATTTTTGCAGTATTTTTTTTTTCATTTAAATCTTATCATATTAGTTACTTTCTGGCTGTTTGTCATCGTGAAAATGACATTAACAATTAAAATAAAGTGTTATAGACTACAAGCCCGCATAGGACAAAAATATGGGTCAAATG
>CAJQZN010031168.1:0-10230 GCA_907164685.1 Colias eurytheme | reverse complement strand
GTTATGCGCTTACCAACACATTTTGGGATTCATTTTTATATTATAGATAAGAAGCTTTCATTACGAAAAATTAAACAACTGTGAGAAAGTTTCGGGATGAAGTTATGCAAGTATATAGGTATATAGTATATTACCTACTAAAACTTAACTTAAACTTACCTACTAAAACTTATTATAAAGTTTTTACTATGGCAGCTTTTGCACTTTTGTTTTATTCAAGTTATATGTTAAATTGTAAAGTGTGCAATTAATAAAAATGCACAAAATTAGAAAAAACCTACAAATAATTTAAAGCTTTCTGTTTGGAAATTTCTCTATTATTTTTATTCGATAATCTTAAACAAAGCTCCAAGGAACTTTCGCATTCGATTCGGTATGCAGATCAAAATAATTTAAATGAATGAAATGAAAAATTCTTTATTGTACACCTTATAGGACAATTTTTTTTTAATTTAAAGATGGCAAAGACAAAAAGTGGTTCAGTTTTATAATATTACAAACGCTATAAAAATATATAAGAAACTATAATAAATATATTTTTTGCAGAATAATCTGATTGTAATCAAAAATACCTATGAGAAAGTCATAATTATAAAAATAAAATTGCTTTTAAGTAGACAGATTTATTACACTCAATTACTTGTTTGATTTTAATAATAATTAAAATTAAAAAAGAAAAACAATAAAATTTTTCTTTCACTTTTACGTTGATCTGTAAGAAACAAAATGTTAAAACCCATTTCAATTTCCATTCGCACATGGTAACATTTGAAATACACGTGGCAATACCAGAAACATAATTGGACCAGGATACCACCAGGACATATATTTTCCTAAACATCGAAGCCCCAATATTAATTAGTAACTTATTTAACACTAACACACTAACTAATAAAACTATATTTGTTACAATCCCATGTAATATAAGATCGCGTGGTTGTGTCCGTGTCAGTAGGGATGTCAGCTTAAAGTTAATAGACTGTTCACTACAAAGCTGGGAGAAAAGCTCATGCAATCAAAAAGCCACATGTAAGAGCTATAGGTTTTTGTCTTAACGTTCACTTACTCAACTATATTTTCCAAATAAACAAATGAATTATAGCCAAACATATTTTTCACTGTAACTTGTATGATACATAATATAAGGATACAAAAAGAAAAACTCTAACCATCAAGTTTCTCAGTCAAAATATCGTAAATATACTTGTGCCAGCCCTAGTACCACACATGCACATCATGTGACTATACACACACACACACTAGCACAACGGCGGGCAACGTCCCTAACTCGAACCAACCAATAGTTATGTTTTATTTATACTTTCTTAGCTTACGGGACGAAGGGATAGAGTCGTATGTGAGTTTTAACTTATTTTTTAAGAACTATTTTTTGTTTAGTTTTTATACGAATAAATGATAGCGATTCATTCAATCTGATTTAAAACTTCCTTTAAGATGTAGTAGCTTCATATATTATTGTTTTTTTATTTTTTATTTTCATGCATTTTTCTATGTTTTGCACTGATGCTGCTATGTGTGCATCCACCTAATGACTACGGGTCAGTGCGCAACACATAAACAAATACTTACTACTCGACTAGAATATATCATCGCTGTTTTATAAATTTTGTTTATCTGAAAATTTTATTTTATAAGCAAAGATTCGATAGCATTTAATTTATTTTTGAAAAGCTTTCACAGACGTAAGCATTTCAGTTTGTCCATCTATTGATTTTTTCAAATCACCAATTTGGATACAATTTGGAATGAAACTAGTTGAAGTCCCGTAGACAAACATTTGATATTTCTAAAAAATTTACCCCTAAAGGTAAATTTACCAATGGTTTTACCCGCATGTCGATGTCACAGTCCATTAACTTTTTTTTTAAGAATCAATCAAAATTTGCTTGGACTATTAAATGCTGCATACGTATGGTAGCAGGTACCCCCCTTGGGTTGTAAATGAAGATTTTCAACTACATTAAATTTTATGAAACTTTTATTGTTTCTTAGAATCATCATTATCAGACTATATTTGTTTCCACTGCAATGTCATAATTCACTAAGCTGGTCAAGTGCGGATTTCAGATGGCACATGTGAAATTATGATTCTTGGATATGCCGGTTTCCTCTCAATGTTTACCTACGTTTCTTAGAATATTGAAAACAAAATATTTCCATCACGTAGTCATTAGTGATTTATCCAAGCAGGACTAGTATACAAGCTTATAACTTATAAGCTTACCTTTTATAGAATCGCTTAAACTCCTCTTAATTCATAGCTACCACCTATCTCGATTACCCATTTAATATTCCACAAATACCAATTCATCTATTCCAATTAGAAAACCCTAAAAAAGTCATTTACAACGTTATAACTTCCAATCAACATAGCATTAGGACCGTGTCTGTGTCACGTCTCCAGAGCTGCGCGTGTGTGCGTGCGGCGCAGGCCCAGGTAAAGCTTTGGTCTGGTGATCTTGACGCACAACGCTGAGGTATGCGGTTTGCGATGCCGGACACTCAATCATATGAAAAACGTCGACAATGTTCTCTTGTTCCGTCGCAGTACGCGTCAGCGGCGAAGGGCAAGCGCGGTGAGTGGGGAGGTGTACTCCCGCACAGCGCGGCGTCATTCTCGATTGAACACTGCGGTGTGCGGGTATGCGTCACGGCATATATGAATGCGACAATATGAATTTTTTCGAAGACAATTTAATAGAATTAGTTCGCAGCTATCCTTCTTTATATAAAAATAAAGACAAAAAACATAAAAGTTTGATAATTACAGCAAAATTGTTCATGTTCACGTCTACCTTGGTAGCTGCGGCAAAATCAACTGACCACCTCTCCGCAGGGACGGTAAATGCTGCGTCGTGACGCTGCGTTGGGGCGCATACCTCAGCGTTGTGCGTCATGATCACCAGACCAAAGCTTAACCGGGATCTGCTGCGCGGGAAACGCGGCGTCCATTTTGTAATATGAAAAATACATTAGAAACAACTCTTAACAGAATCTTACTAGTCAAGTACGATTAACGATAAGTAAACTCTCATATTTTATCCATCTAGAAAATGTGTTAACGTTAATAAACCTCGTGCACACATCGCTATAAAAAGTAGCGCCAAAATCTTGCAAGAAATTAATTATGGGAAAAAAAGGAAAGGGGTGCGCGCGCGGCGGTGCGCTTACGTAATTTCACGAGCGAGGTCTCTAAGCGCAGTGGGGCTTCGGACGCCGCGCGACCCGGACGTCCCGTCCCCCGCCCCTGGAAAGCCCACAATAAATAATTTTCACTTAACACTTAACTTGTGATGCGCAAATATTCTTGTCATACGCCATTAATCCCGTTTCCCGCCCACTGAGTGATCGCTATGTGCTGGTGTGTGGAGTTGTGTAAGTTTATTTTATTTATTATATAATTTTTTAATCTAGCTATAAGTAGTTCGTTAATAAAGATAAAAACTTAAAAGCTTCATAAAATTTTTCTATTGGAACTTTCATCCGAATAAGCTCTATTGGTCTCTACATATAGGTCACATGTCTCGTGTGATGCTCCTAAGAATTTCTTTTACTTTTTAAATTCAAATTTAGCATGACTTTTTATTTTATCCCATAATTGGGATCTTATAAGATTTGTAAGAATTTTTTATCTGTCTGTATAACTAACAACTCTAACATATTTCTAGGTTCGCACATGTGGTGATTTGCAAATCGTTTTCATGCTTAAAATAAAATATAATTAACAACTGAAGCACCGACATGCATATTATTTAATTTTAACAGTTCCAAAAAGCATCCACTTACTAGTTCTAATTTCAAGTCTAATTTATTAGTTCCGATAAAACCTCTTTAATTAAACTCTAGATAATCTGTACTCATAAATGTCAAACTAGATTACCGGCAAAAAAAACGTAAAAAGCACGAGTAAAAACTACTTAGATATTTGTAGCGTGGCGGCACTGACGCTGTAACACGTCAGCAACCTAACCTAGGCCAACATAGGCGTCAGAGGAGTTCATTACACTCGGTCACGGCCGTACACTTTCTAGCTACGAATTATTCTTGTTTAGACTGCGTACAGGAATTCTAACATAAGCGAGCTTGCGCGCCGCGCTTTTTGTTTTTTTTTCGAACCCGGCGCAAGGCGTTCTATGCACCATTATGACACTATTTATGGTTCCCTAGAAAAGGATAGGTAAAGGTTTTATGCTCTTTATGAGGCTGGAGGTTTATGTGCTCGTTGGATTCTTATTTCAAATTCAGATCAGAATTTTCAATAAGATTTTTAATGTGAACTTTAGACATTCACTTACAAATAAGATGGATGATGAATAGTAAAAAAAAAAAATGTTTTGACTATCGAAACATTTAATCAAAATAAAACATTTTAATCATTTTCTCTCAGATCTACACGAAATTCAAACAATAGAACACGCTAGTGATGTTACCGATATCGATGAAAGCAACAAAAAGCGCCATTACGGAAGTAGGTAGAACTCATTAATTTGCTAACGTTACCCTAGGTCACTGATCGACGCCGGTACACGACCGCCTACGAATATAGCCGACGTCACTGCCAATGTTAACATAGTAGCGTAGTAGGTATGACTAACTCATTCATAATTTATATCACATTCGTTTGGACTTACAAATGTTTTGTACGAAAACAATGTTCGATTTTATTTTTAGACACTATAATATCGTGTGTTCCTTTTACCCTTTCCTAAAAACAATTATATATTTTAAAAAGTTAGTTTTAAACGCTATAAGAAATAATACAGTCTCCAAGAACATTAGTATTAAATATAAAAGTAAAACGATAAAGCCTAGTTCGTTTAGTTCATCTAAGATCGTAAGACCAGGTCGTAAGAACTTTAAAGTTTTAAAACAGCAATAAAATGTCAATATTTTCACAGCTCTACGTTACATGTAGAGACCCCAAATATACTTGTACCATAATGTTTAAACTAAGTATTTCTTTGAATAAATTATTATTTTAATTATCTCAAATAACTAAGACTAGATCTAAACTTGAAAATAATATTTTTCAGCAAGATCATGAAGAAATGATGTAAACCGCATATTTCTTTCTGAAAAACTGACTACTCTTGACTTTTTCTCACAGACAATGTCATAAATGAATACTTTAACTAACATTAGTCACCCCTATAATTAAATTTAAACGTTAGTTATGCTCAAACAGTAACCACATACAGTTCATTCTGAATGTGTGTGTTCGTTTTACATGTGTGCGTAGGGTGGCTCGAGTCCTTGGCAGTGAAATGTCAAACCGGCCGGCGGTCGTGTCGTAGTGATGTAATCAAATTAATGGCTTGTCGATAAACTTCGCGGCCAATAATTGTTACAAATATTTAGTGCTGTGATAAAAATTACGTGTGGCATTGTCATAAGACCATAGTGCTGAAACAGGCTTTTTTTAACACGTTCTTTTATAGCGCGTTTTTTACAATTGATTATCGTTATTAATAGCGTGTAGAATGAAATTATGAAAGCTTGAGTTATTGTCGTTGCAGTTAAATATCGATTAGCGATAACTACTTGTGAGTGCCGTCCCTTAGCAACAGAAACCTGTCTGGCAGTCAACATTGACCTACGCCTAGACACTTAGTGCCCCAACCTATTCGCTTGGATGACTTTTTCCCAGTGGGGAGGGTTTCCTAGAAATCCTAACCAAATAACATGTTTACTTAATATAGCATTCCTTTTATGGCGTGTTTCGTTGTTCAACAATTTATGATGTTATTTACTGTAATTTTTTTATCTGTTAGTTATGGATTATAAATTATTCATTAGAAATTATAAGTTTAACAGAGTTTATTTTGTTTGCTCTATTGTTAAATACAGTAACTAGGTAAGTTTAATGATTACCTGTTTATGTTTTTTTTTTTTATGAAAGTTTATTCATTTTAATTTTGTTTCACGTTACAATTGAAGTATCACTTACGATAATTTTGAAAACTTGTTTGCCATGGCGCCTCACTCACACTAGATGTATCGATATCTAGGATTGCGACACATTTCATCGACAAGTCAACACATCACTAGATAACAAAAAACCCGTCTGACTACCCCTAGAGTTAACCCACTCGCTCAAACGCGCTTTTTAAATTACAGCTGGGTGAAGTCAATGTCTTTGTCTGTTTTTTATTGAAAACTGCTGATCCGTTTGGTATGCGGTTCACGTGCTCGCACTTGTGTTCTATTGGCTAATTGGTTGTTAATTTCAGTGTTTGCAGTACGTGGGTTCAGTTATTTTGCAATTTATTTATTGTTACGTATGAAAAATGTATGTAAGTAAGTAGGTACTTTATCTAGTAACTGACATAGATATAGAAAATAATTATACAAAATCAGCACATCTTTAATTCGGTAATTATTAATTTCTACAATTCTCATGATATAATGTCTCAATAAGAAACTTAATCAATTGCCTAGGCTAAAAAAATAGTATACGGAGAGTTTGTCGTTAAATCGAGTGTCATTTTAAATCATTTTGACTGTAATAAACAGTTTATGAGTTTGAAAAATATGCAGTAATTAGTCGAGTCCTAATCAATTTTAGGTATATGTAGAATTCTCTTTATTAGTAACAATTTCAATAAATTCTTCGCTACTCGTAAGTTTGTACGCGCTAATATCAAAACAGGTAGGTACCTATGCCGATTTGGGTTCAAATATTTACGATGGATAATTATAAAAACCATAGATTAAAAAAAATATTGAAAATAAGTGAAGTCCTCATGGGTGAAGTAACCATAAACTATAATAATGAATATAACCTTTTCCACCCTCTAACACATACAGACAAACAAAGATGTTATTATTATTTTCATAAAAAAATAGCATTACTGATAAGTGATAACTGAGCGCATTGATTTAACCGAGTTGGCTAGACGGACAATTAGGGCTTCAGAAACCCTATGCACTAGTCTAGATTACCGTCTACCCCTCTTGACCTTGATAAGGGTCAAGGTGAAACCATAAATATATCATGTTTTCATTTTTTAAGTCATCTTGAATTGAAGTCATGGTATTGGCGTTATTTTGAAATAAAACATCGTTCGTCTATGACTTTATTTATTCATATCATTTCGTCTTTTGAATTATATTGATCGTATAAATTTTAACAAAACTGAGCTAATTGAGCTTGTTGTTACATTTAATAAAGATGTGGAACAAATATTAAAGTTTTTTTTTTTATTTTAACCGCCAAAGAATACATTCTGTATTCGCTCTATGTCTGCGATCGACGTCACAGACAACTGTCAGATGAAAAAAAAAACATAAACCGCAAAGTTCTAATTTCAAATTAGACCTTATTTTGGAAGACAGTTAAAATTAGTGCGCATCTGCATCCGCCATATGTTTTTCATAAAGTTTTTTTTATGGTTTTTACCGCCCTTTGGGGTGTAAATGTTTTAATATTGTTTTACACCCTTGTTGAAAACTAAAAATATATCCTGACCATCTGAGTAGGGGTTAACGATTATCAACCGATGCTAATATTTAACATTTTTACTAGTGAAATTCCAAGACCATAGGCAAAAGACTAAAATTTGCAATTGCACTCTTTAAAAAATCTGCTCACAGACATTTTTTAAAGTAATTTAAAGGACTAGGTACTTCGTATATTTCTCATAATAATGTCGTCTGTTATGTTCTGTGCCTAATAAAGAAAACTAAAGGCAAAAATTAGATTCGTGGGATACACTATTGATACTACCTACATACTAGCCATACAGGAAAAATATTATATGAAAATCGATCAGTTAAACAGATGTCAATTGCATCATTATCACAGGGGCCACGAACCTTCACTGTAGTCTGTAATTTAAATTATTAAGGTACTCCAAATTTCACTCCAAAGTTAACGTATTTACTTTTTAAAGTGAAACTTTTATTACATCGTCTCAAACTTTTTGGTCTGTGTAGTGCATGTCGCGTGTATCGCGGCTGCCGAGTAGGTATACCTACTCGGCAGCCGACCGTCACGCGACATGCGCTACACAAAGCAGTGTTCGGAACCGTTCGAACAGTTTCACTTTTACCGTGGTTTCATAAAACCACACAACATTTTTATTTTAATTTACTCACATTCCTCAAAGACTCTCAATTCCAAGCTTCTGAAGGAAAAAGGCTTTAGCCCATAAATCTGTCTCAGATAACGACAACGTTTTTGGTCTGAAGTTTTATTTGAAACCAGTTAAAGTATAGTTAAGGCTGAATCTTTAGGTTAGGCAATTTATAATAGAGGATATTCTTATCTAACTTTTTAATAATTTTCATAAATCCTTAAAAATTTTTTTCTACGGAACAAGTCCAAACTAGCATTACGATTTTTTCAAGTTATCAAAGCGTAATAAAAGATCATTTTTCATCGCGTCATGGCAATATCGTTACGTCATAGAGTAAGGTGACGATTTTGGTACGTTTGAATCTTGCCAAAGAAGTTTCACTTCTGACATGTGTGCTCGGCACACACTCTTTTTTAAGAATATCTTGCTTTCTTCCTTTCTTAATGTCAAGGTGGAAACCTAAACTTATCCCTTATGAAATAACAAAGGCTTCTTAAAAATGTACACAATACTGCATAGGTACTTTTATTTGTTCTATTTTATCAATCCTTGGCAACCCTAGGCCAGAAACTGGTCCGGATCATACGTGACTACAAAACTGCATCTTTTTGTCGTTAATACAGAGGCACATTGTTTTATATTATACCCAGTTAGTGCACAATACTTCTTTGTTCTTTGTACGTTTCGTCTAGGAGTCATATGTTTCATCATTCCTGAACGAAAGGGTCTATTTCAACTGGTATAACTGCATTTTCATTAATTAATATGACAATTTAGTAATGGTTTGTAATCAACGGCTGTGCTAGTTGTGATGCAAGTTTTTTTATGGGCAGTATTTTGGATAAAAACCAAAGTTTGGCGTATATATCTTGATAAACGTATTATTAAGGTACCGAGCCTGCATTCATTATTTGTCACCATTTTAATAATTGCTCAATTACTTTGATGAATTAAATTGTATGAAGAAACGAGAATGTCTTCCCATATATTACTTTCTTTTTTTTATATAATTCACCGACGACTTTTTGTGCAGAAATTTTTCTAAATATGTATATAGAAAATATACATACCTTTACCCTGTGCGATATGTCAAGCAACACCCGGATTCAAACATGTTCACACGTATATACGGACAAGTGTACATGGACATTATTCTCTATTCATTTATTAGTTTTTGAAAAAAAAAAACTGCGTAAAGTTTATTCCAGTTAAATATTTCCCATAGGCTAAAGAATCCTAGATGGACACAATGCCTGCCTGTGTGAACTGAGTCTAGACGCAGAGACTTACGTCAGCTGCAATATAAATGTTAACTAAAAGGTTATCTTAATCCTATCCCTTCAACATTTATAACAATTACAAAAGACTGTAGGTTTATACTTTAAAAGGACCATCTACACGAAATATTGTTTCCCAAGCTAATCAAGACTGAGAATTAACACATGAACGTAAATTAACTGAAGCATTTAACTTTTTCCTGTTAATTAGAATTGATTCTGGATAAGAATACAGTTAATTCATATCA
Source organism: Colias eurytheme (assembly GCA_907164685.1). NCBI lineage: Eukaryota > Metazoa > Arthropoda > Insecta > Lepidoptera > Pieridae > Colias > Colias eurytheme. The sequence goes on along the minus strand of CAJQZN010031168.1, from coordinate 606 downwards.
TCCCATATAAAAATCCTTCACATAAACTAAAACATTAGGTACTTAGGTACTTGTAGAATTTATCACTTCATATAAAAAATACTTCAAATAAACTTAAAACATCACTCGTAAAGTTTAAAATTTAATTTAGAACCTACAAACTTTTTCAGATTACGTATTTTTATAAAGACATCTTCCATAGCTTTGAAGAAAGCGTAATTGAAAAAAAAATATTAAAAATGGCGTCGTAGGAATCTGCTTCCTTTGAGAATACAAAAACAATGGCTGTGGGAAGCTATGCTAATAAGCTTCTTATCAGAAATATTAATACCTATATGAAATGTGCATGCTTATATTTTGCTAGCGTTGCATTTGCATATTTTTATTCAGCTATGCAATGAGCATTAGTGGCTGGTAATTTTTTTTCATTTTTACCAAGTTTATTACAATGAAAACAATGTTTTAGTATTTCAATTTTTCAATAAATAATCTGTATCAAAAGTACGTAAGTAAGTCAGTATCTTCGTGGTAGTTACCTCGGTAAAAATAATGTTGAAAGGTCACGGAAAAATAAAAATTAAACCTTCTGTACTGTGTTCTGTTTGACCCTAAAACGCCAGGCTATCT
>CAJQZN010031167.1:6009-20916 GCA_907164685.1 Colias eurytheme | reverse complement strand
AGTTACAAAAAATACTCACATATCCACAAAGTAGAAATAAAATTGTTGCAAAATACATCATGCGACAATTGACACAGTAACACAATATTAATTTTGAAACTTAATTACAAAATATTTTCCTTTTATATGGTTGCTTACAATGAATTAGGCAATAAAATTTTAAAGAAAATTATATTACCTATGCGGTATGCCTATAAGTTCTATTATCTGTGCCTATTGTTACTTTTTTAAATTTTATTGAACCTATTGGCGCGCATTCATAATTTAGAACAATAATTAAAATACTGGCAGCTAATATCCTTTTAATTTCTACTAAAAGTTTGTAGTTAAATCTGTGGTTAAATGTATGAATGTAAAATAAGATACTTGGCAGAAGCTTGGCAGTGATACAGCTTATGTACCAGAATAATACACATGGTATAGAAATATGTACATATTATGATATTTGCTTTTACAAGAGGATTCGTCCGCTGGTGACTTCATATCGTTCTTTAAAAAAAAGTAAAAACAAAAATAAATATTTAAAATGGAATCTATGAAAAGCGCGGTAAGTTTTGAAGTTATATTGATTACTCTAACTAGAAACATTTCATTTCACTGTTGTTTATTACGTACCATGTAGCTGGTAATGTAAACTAATAAATAGGCCAAGCGATAGATTTGTTTTTCAATTACAATTTTACTCCAACTGTTGTTGTTTTATCTTTACCTCGACGAAGCCAGGACAAGCGGCTAGAAATAAAAAGACGTGTGGCACTCGGGGACTGCCGCGGTAAAGCTACAATATTACTTGCTCTGTGGTAAAGCTATTGCATAGCATGCCTTCAAGCCGCACGGAGGCGTGAGGATTTTTCGTTACGGAATTTCTGGATTCGGTCCCCGCGCTTAACGCCCGCGATAGCTATGCAATAGCTTTAAAAAAAATGTGTAGGTAATATGAAAAAAGGATTTTAAATCAAACTGCAGTGTATTTGATCAATTAGTATATTTTAATCTCTAAACTAAAAACACTTAACAAATATGTTAAACAAGATACAATGGAGTGAATTACAATATATGTAGTAATCATATTTTGTGAAATTTTAAGATTTCAGTTACTCTCTTTACTTCTAGATACCTATTATAAAATGCGTAAGTTTTTGAAAAACAATAATTATTGTAATAAGCAACAATTTGTTCTTATAACAGTTTAGATAGGTATCTCTCCTCAGACTATGTATAATAACCCTTTTTTTAAGTCTTAGCAAATAATATTTACTGTATTAGTACTAACTAATCATGTAATGTATTTTTATTTACAAAAAAAATATTGTAAGTAACTACAATAAATGCATATGTATAAAAATTACAGGAATATGTCTTGGCTGTAAATACATGCAGTCTTATTACAAAAATACTAATTTGAAGCATTTTTTTTTATTATTTCCAAAAGTTAATAAATATTTATTAATTCTATTTCTTTTAATTTAAAGAAAGACTGTAAACAGGCAGTATATTTCTGTGATAGTTAACTTTATTAAATAAAGTAAAGTTTATTTTTCGATACCATAGAGAAACTAGATAGTATATGTGTGTACAACTGTCAAATTTTATGACAAAATTAGGTGAATGCTCTCATTAATTTTAAAGCAATACACCTAAAAAAACTATTTAGACTTAATCCGTCAGTCCTCGGATCACAGACACAATAGAAAATCTATTGTGTCTCGGCCCGATCGGGCCGCTCGGTGGTCAATGGGTTAATCAAGCATTTAAATGTGTTGAAAATATTCGCCTTTATTTCATTTTAATGGATTTAGTAAAACATAGTAGAACAACATTGTTCCTAAAAACATATTTTCCATATTCCATACATAGTACTTCTTCTTTTTTCAAGTGGCAACTCCCGATCCCAGTGAGGACGGATTTTGCCAATGTCAAGTTTTGAACAGATGATCAGTTTAAGTTAATGCTCATGTAATGTTGCTCTGTACTGAGGAAAAATCGTAGTACATACATTGAGTTACATGTACTACGTACTAGAGAGGACATCGCTACTACACTTTTTTTTACACGAGTTAGAGTCAATCGTCTCAAACTCAATTTTTTTTGTTACATTGATTGGTTTGAATTGATAAGTTTATTCATATTTTTTTTAATAAGATACAATATTTATTTGTTACATTTATTGGTTTTAATTGATAAGTAATAAGAGGCAGAATATCTACAAAGTGTATGACTCACTAGCCGCCCCGCGCCGCCGCGCTTGTCGCACAGATTTTGTTCGTGGTGCCCTCTCTAGTAATAATACCTCAATGAGTACATACATTGATAGTTTACAAATGACACTTGTTGCATCTAGTTTCTCTATGGTTGACATATATAATCTGTATCTGTATATAATCTACATATATAATCTGTTTCATTCGTTCCTCACTGGCGGCGGTTTACCGCTCGCGAGAACCGATTTCATCGTCTTCATTAGGCTGGGAATCAAACCTATGTGCTTGTCGACACATTTAACTGCGCACTTCTCAAATTCTATTGTACATTTGTCGATCTGTGGAAAAACAAAAAAAAATATTTTAGTATATGTATTAAAATTTCTGCTCAATTGGCTATTTAGGTTTAGCGGAAAAAAACACACTGGATAGATTGAACACAATAATGGATATCTTTATGTTATATATAAAAATGAATCGCAAAATGTGTTGGTAAGCGCATAACTCGAGAACGGCTGAACCGATTTCAATAATTCTTTTTTTAATATATTCCTTGAAGTACGAGGATGGTTTTTATGTAGAGAAAACGTAAACATGTACCACGGGCGAAGCCGGGGCGGACCGCTAGTTATATATAAAAATAAAAACATTCTAATCCGATAAAACCATGACATTTCTGTATTGTTACTGATCCTTGATAAGTGTACAAAATTAAAATTGTTTTTTTTATGGGACATAATCCAGTCTAAAGGACTCGGTAATAAACAAACATACAGGTGAAACTAATAAAAGCATGTTAAAAATAAGCTAATGCTACTCAGTTTTTCAGTTAAATCATATAAAACAAAAATAAATATTTTTCCTAAATATTAGTTTAGATTTAGAAATAAAATCTTACAGTTTCTTGACTAGGGTCAGGGCCGAGTCTGTCCCTGGCTGAATCATTGCAGTCCATGACACATCGCTGCAGTCTGTTCTGCAGGAGGTTTATTTCATGCTGAAAATAATACATAATATAATATGTGAGGTTTTGAAAAATACAGTAAAACAAAATATGTTACTTACTAACAAAAAAGCAGTAATCCAGTAAATTTCATAATAGCAAGTAAATAAAAATATTTAACTCATGCTGAAATCATGAAGGTTTTCAAATGAAATTTAGCCAAACCCTTCAAACTTTAATATACCAGACAAATGGGCTGTCGAACACTGAATAACTTTTCAAATCAGACCAGTAGTTCCTGAGATTAGCGCATTCAAACAAACAAACTCTTCAGCTTTATAATATTAGTATAGATATAAGCTTTATAATATTTCTTTTCTAGTATTAAACATTCCAATATTCACCACAAAATCTTCTCTACCTGAACATAATTATTGGCCTGGTTCAGAGATGATGTGCAGTTCTCTATACACCCATGCACTCTCTCCAGTGATGATTGCTGATCATCGCAGCATTTGGCCGCACATCTGTGCATATCACCCTGGAAATTTATATTGAGTTTTAACAGTAAATATGTATCTCTACAACTGTTAAAATGTTATGTAAAGTCGGGAGAGAGAGATGTTTTAACACAAGCATTTAAATGCTTAAAAGGATGCCTCAATGACTGGTAAAATTGTAAACATATTTTTTACGGAATAAATATTTTTATTTATAACGAATGGGCTATCTAACACCGAAAGAATTTTTCAAATCGGATGAGTAGTTCCTGAGATTAGCGCGTTAAAACAAACAAACTCTTCAGCTTTATAATATTAGTATAGATTAAATTGAGATATTACAGCAGACACATGATCATTTTATGTTAATGTAGTATCTACTTGGTAGATAATATTATATAGTATATTGATGTTTAGATTTTTAAAATATCTATTTAAATCCTGTACAGCAAGCCACAAAGGAACTGCACTAAGTTTGGAAACTTTCTTATTAGAAAGTTTTCAAACTTATATATTATGAAACTATGATGTAAGCAAAGTAAATAATCTATATATATATATGAAAACGTTTCGCGTTGTCACGGCATCACGTGTGAACGGGTGAACCGATTTTGAAAATTCTTTTTTTATTATATTCCTTGAAGTACAAGGATGGTACTTATGGAGAGAAAACGTAAATATGTACCACGAGCAAAGCCGGGGCGGACCGCTAGATAAATATAAAATAGGTTTGATTGACCACTTTAAAGTTATGTATTAACCACACAAAATGTTAATATTAATTATGAAAACTCTAGTGAATAGTAATATCATTTAAATTTAGTTCTAAGTTTGTGTTTCATGAAAATTTAAAGATTGTTTATAATCATGATTTAATTGTGATGCAACATTTAGTATTTTTATTAATTTCATATTGATTACCATATAAAGGACAACATAGGTACTCAATTTATATGCAGAAGCTTTAAGCTAAGGAACTTTTTTTATATAAGGATAATAATAAATAAGGATTATTACATAAGATGTTGATAAGGACATAACCTAAAACCCCACCTGCATTTTTCGTAAATAACTCCTGTCGAGTTCATTGACCAAATTGGTCATTTCTTGCTCAATTCTGTACTTCTGTGCCTCAACCATCTTGAGGGCAAAACCTTAAATGCACTTTTATTATAATACAAAATAATAACGATAATTCCGCTAACTCACAATTCCAATTCGAATTTGAGCCGACTGTCATTTGTCAAACGCTTAACGCTGTCAAAATGACAGATCACAGATACGTCTTAGTTTTTTTTACCCATACGCAAAAGAAATTTTGCAAACAGACGCACGGTTAATTATCATAATAGGTAACATTTATTTAAAATATTTACTCGGAGTGAATATTTGGATGGTTAAATTATAATACCAAAAAAACATAGTATTCGGAAATATAGCTTAGCTTTCTTAGCTTTCCATCAGGCGAGATTGTGGTGCAGCGCTTCCCTATCTCCAGTTAAAAAAATACATTAGTACCAAATCCATAAACATAATATAATATTGTATAAATCAGACTTCGTTCTAAATAAAATTAATAATGTTTTCTGGAATTAAGGATTATCTGTGCAAGAAACGAATTAAAAATTTCAAGCTGCTACATATAAATTTTCAATGCAATAAACCCACCTACTTACATATTATTTTTTTAAGCTATTGCATAGCTTTTATCTCAAACCTTTAGCGCGGCAACCGAATGTAACAATTCCGTTACGAAAAAACCTAACACCCCCCACTCCAATAGGCACAGCGATGCGATGCTATGCAATAGCTTTACTGCGGCAGTCCTCGACTCCTCGATTGCCACATGTATTTTTTTTAAGCTATTGCATAGCTTCTATCGCGGGCCTTGAGCGCGGGGACCGAATCCAGAAATTCCGTAACGAAAAAACCTCACGCTCCCCACTCCGACGGGCGCGGAGGTGTGGCTTGAAGGCATAGCATGCAATAGCTTTACCGCGGCAGTCCCCGAGTGCCACACTTCTTTTTTATTACATACTAGGTACAGCTAATTCGATATTGATTATTGATCGATATGATCAATAATTTTATACTAAAGCTTAGATGAGTTCACAGAGTGATTTGTATAAAAAGGATGGGTTGGTACTGTCTACGTTATTACATTGACAATGTTATGTACTTAAAAAAAGGTGAAAACAACATTAGAAGTAAATCTTAAACTATGAAATACTATAATCCTATGAAATAAAATTAAAACATCAATTTTATTTTCAACGTATTCTATTAGATTTATTCAGTATATCGAGGTAGGTATTTTTTTTTAAATATCGATTGTTTTCTTATTATTGACCATCTGTATATTTTTGACGATATATTATTATCTTTTTTCATTTGTCTTTTATTCTTCACTTTGAGTTACTTACGTGCTTTAATCTAAATTATAAAATATCTACTGAATGTCGAAGTTGATGTATAGGTATATTTTATAACAATGATTATTTTACGATTTTCTTATAGATTGAAACAATTTTATTAACATTGAAAAATATAATAATTATATAATATGAAGTCGGTTAAAAACATATTCTCCAAATAAAACAAACTTTACAATATTATAGGCTGTAATAATGGTGACCATTCTTGACACACTGGTGTTGCTAGTTTTATACAAGAACATGGAGGTGACACGGGAATTAAAGCTTCAGAAACGTACACTAATTCATCAACACCATTTGTGAAAAATCTTTCGCTATATGCTTCAGCCACTACAGGCACTGCGACAGAACTGTATCCTAAGCCACAAGGAACTTCAACTGCTTTCGGCGGCAAAATCAGTTGTTCGCAACATTTGACAGGCATAATTGGCGCGCAAGTTTCTTTGACAGCAATGACAGATTCGCATGGTATTGCCATATGAGTGATTTTAGGACATGGATTGCAATTTGGGTATGGCAATGTAAGAACAACCTGAAAAATATAAATTATTTAATAAACGTAATAAATAATTTTTAAATTTGTTATTTGGTACACAAATAAAGTTATCTTACATCAGTAAACGTGACTAAAACTACAAAGATTAATAATTTAGCAGGAAACATTTTGGCAATTTAATTTAATTCTAATTTTTAAAATGACTGTTTATAACTGAACAAAACAATTAGTCATATAATAAATACGCGGCTTATCGCAACAAAATCATATATTTAGCAATTAAAAATTATGAAATTGTCCATGGAAGCATTGGTAAATATAATAAAAAAACATAAATGTAGTGTGTTAACAATAATATTGTGTTTGAATACTGCAACAGAAAAGAACTGACGCAAATCTAAAAGACTTTGTAATAAATAAACACGTAATTTATGTAAAATATACTACCTAAAGATTACCTATGTAAATAAAAAAATAAGGCGGCTTCGATACCAATGGCAATGTCCAATACGTAGGTACATAGTTCAGTACCTACCTATAACAATCAGTACCTACAGTAGTGCATGTAGCACTGTTAATAATGAAATTATTATGGCAAAAATGACCATATCTATAGTCAATTAAAAAAAATGTTGTGTGGTTTTATGAAACCACGGTAAAAGTGAAACTGTTCGAACGGTTCCGAACTCTGCTTTATACCTACTCGGCAGCCGACCGTCACGCGACATGCGCTACAGAAACCAAAAAGTTTGAGACGATGCACGATGTAATAAAAGATTCACTTTAAAAATATACTTACATGATAATCAATGTTCCTCTTGAGTCTTGAATTAAAAACTAAATTCGCTACAAATTAAGGTTCACAAGTCTATCCGTTATTTATAAATAATACCTACCATCGCTTTCAAGATACTGCATACTATTATAATATTAAATGAACACAGGACACTATATAACAATTTACTCTAGATGTGATACAGGCTAGCAGTGATGGTATAACGAAATTTCGACAAAATGTTTGCTGCAAATATTCAATGTCTAAAAAAAGCATCTTCTCACAACATACCTAATTGATTACAAAACATCGCTAAAATCTCATTTCATCGAAGTTACTAAATAGATTACAGATAAAATATATTCTTACCATTCCTTCAATTTGAGATAGATCACGCGTCACAGATTATACATCAATAAATACAATGTTTCTTTTTATTTTTTATCAAACAGGTGAAATATATCTTATAGTTAATTAAAAATGAAGAGGATTTTAATTGCATTGTGTTTGGTGGCTGTTAAATTAGAGGTAATTATTTTTATCTATATTACGTAAAAATTGCATAATAATAATTAGGTGTGTACCTATTGGTACCTATCTTAGTTTTAAGGGAAGCGTCTTTAAAAAAGTAGGCACGGATCTAAACTTCCGTCATGTTTTTGCAGTTGCGGTACGCGAATCACGAATGCTTTCTGACTTGATAATAATATTTATATAGTTGATCAAACATTACACAATTACAAAAAAAAATGTTCGCTTCTATAAGACATTGTAAAAAAAGAGAATTATCTGCCAATTCCACATAACATAGGGGAGACCGGGTTTGGTTGTCTCACGGGTTGGTTGTCACAGCGGTCTTAACACAAAACTGAACTATCGAATAAGTCTGTTGAACAGCGTAGCAAGAGCGATACAGTGAAAACGCTGTCCCAACTTCGCGTCAGACCGCTCCGATCTGCCGTGAGGGCCTCACACGTGTTTATTGTTTTCGCACAGCAAAAGTAAATTTTTGTGCTGCTGTGTCGAACCTCGTAATTATACGTTCTTGTTTTACAGTAATAATCTTTCAGTGCATTTGATGATGATGAAATGTGTTTTATAATATCGCAGTATTGTTTTTTAGATATTCATTGATCGGAATTTATTTTCAATTTTATTTTCCTAAAACGTGTTATGGGGCTCGTTGTCACAAATTTTCGGGGGCTGGTTGTCACCTATCAACCAGCACCCTGTATGCGAGATGACTTTATTTGCGTTTTGAGATTGTTTGTTTTAGCCGTAAATTTTCAATCAACACCGGAAAATCACCCTAACAAACCTGCTGGAAGTCCATTTGTCCTTGATGACTCTATATTGACTCACGATTATTTTTGTTTGCTAAAATTGTGATTGATTAATATTCAGACTGAAATAAAGACCGTAGACACGGTTTCATTTGGTTAAGAGTTCTTAATTAAAAATTATTCCGTTAAATTATAAGACCAAAGTGTGACTTTCTATTTATAAATTGCCTGTTATGTATTTAGTATGTGACTACCTACCCTAGGCATTGTGACAACCATCCCTGACACGGGGTTAAAAGTCACATTTTTCTGAAGAGTGAAAATACAAAATATTTCTACAACTGATAATATTACACAAAAATACGTTTATTTCTTTTGTAACAGAATAATTACACTATCTTTTGGTATACAAATATCATTCCTAAACAACGTATTTTGGAAGTTACATAAAAAAAGTTAAAAATGTGACTTTCATCCCCGCTCTCCCCTAATTCAGTCAAAAATTGATGAAAATTTCTTTATCTCAAATAAAGTACCAACATTATTTCCTTTGTCGAATATTTTCACAATCTTCTAGCAATATCCGGCAAAGTATAATGTAGATATAAATCTTTTTATCTCACAAAAGTAATTTTCTGTGGATTACCTATAAATTTCACTAAGGATTTACTCAGAGGTTATGAATATTTAATGTTGCAAGATAGTTACTTCCCGCGGTATTATTTTAGCAATATGTTTAAAATATATGTAGAAGGTATAACGTTATAATGATTTAAATTTTATAAATTGAAAATAAATCACAGCGATAGTTATGTATACCATACTATTCTAATGTAAATTAAATTTCAACATGAAATTTCGAAATTCTATTCAATTTTCCCGTTTGAAATACGGGCATATTATATCGTTACATTTTTCTCACAAATAAAATTTATCATTATACCAAGTATTTAACTCTAGTGTACACTATTGCACAAATAACAATAATACATACTGTCTGCATCTTTCCTCATTAATATAACATATTACGCATATACTAATCCTTAACCTTTTCTATTACAGCTAGCCAAATCCCAGAACATGAATCGAATCCAGCCCAACATGTTGTTCAACCGGCACATACCAGAGAAGATATTAGAAGCGCCTAGAAACTTCATTTCTCAACCCTTAAACATTCCCTACACAATAGACTATAATCCTATAGCCCCTGTACCACCAAAGATAATACCAACCCCAAGTACAACTATAGTAACAGATTGTACACCATCTGTTTGCAAAAACCTAGCTAATACATTACAATTGATGATCGTATGTAATTTGCTACAGAACCACAAAGGCGGTCCTGATTTAGCGTTGCAATTAGCTTCACCGTTCTTAAATGAAGCTATTTCATCACCCACGTTCTCTTGTGGATGTTCTAATCCATTATTTTCTAATTCTATGCCATCTATATCACCTGTTATTACATCTACGTCATATCCGAATGTTATTGGTCAACAGAGTGTAGTAACTGGTTATAGTAATACATTATCGCCTAATTCATGTCCTAATTCAGGATTGCTTAATTTATTAAGTATGTTCAGTAATTAATTTATGTCATTCTTATTAAGTATTTATTTGTAGCATTAAATTGTTATACCTGATGCGATTTTGTTTTCTTTATCCTAACTTGGCTATGGTTGCGTTGATATAAAATATATCGATAAAGTAAAATACAATAATAAAAATGAATTCAATTCAATCTCTGAATTTTAATCTCTAAGCTCTTATTTGTCCAGAAGTGGAAGTCATGAGGCTGACCCGACGTTGATTTTGACGATGCAATAACTTAAATAATACATAATATGTATCTATAAATGAGTGGATGGAAAATCTTATTAAATAAAAAAGAAAGAATTATACTTAAAATCACATTATAATTTATTATGTCTTACTCAAAACTTAAAATAATCAGTAGTAAAACGATTTGCCAAAATTATTGCAAGAGTCAAATGGCAATGGCTCAACATTAAAATTGACGCAAGGCGTGTTAGCGGGTACATTGTACCCAAAGTTACAAGTTAGTTGCGCAGGGATCGATGAAGGGAAACATACTTCAGCTGCCATTGGAGGTCCGGAAACAATTTCAGTTACACCACCATAGTAATTGGGTATAAACTGAGCAGTTGGTCCAACTACTTCAGTTATTCCACCACAATAATTTGGTGTGATTACTTCAGTAACACCTCCACAATAGTTTGGTGAAATCGTCTCAGTGAATCCACAACCATTTGGGAATATTTGCTCAACAATCTGAGGTCCGTATAAAGATGAAATCGTCTCAGTTATACCTCCGAAGATGTTAGGTTGAATCGTTTCAATGATCGGTCCAGGACCATAAGCAGGTGAAAAAGTTTCTGTGTAACCTCCACAAATGTTAGGTTGAATTTTTTCTATGAGAGGTCCAGATCGACATAGAGGCAATCTTGGTGATAATCTTTCTAGAATAGGACCGCCGTAGAGAGGTGAAAAGGATTCAGTATAACCACCGAAAATGTTAGGCGTTAATGTTTCAACCATTGGTGTGCCACAAGGTTGTAATACTTCCACAGTTGGTCCACACGGCGTAATGTATTCCTGCTGGATAAATTCGACTTGTCCACAGTATGGAGATTCTATGATAGGTGCGTTTAGATTAGAACATAATGCAGGGCCTAATGTTGATTCAATCAGATCGCTAACAATTAGGAGTTGTAAAGCATTCGCTAAGGCGTTTGATACAGAATTATCGATTATTGTAGTAGCTACTACTGGTGGTGATATCACTTGTGGTGCAGAAATAACTGTTGGTGCTGGTCCTGGGCAGCCACATCTTTGAGATTTGACCTGTAATATAAAATAAAGTTTATTGATTACAAAAATTAATTAAAATATGTGAATATTGTATTATAATTGGAATGTTCCTATGAAATATGACTTACGTAATGAGATGTAGATAATAAATGGAAATAACATGAAAGGATGGCGTAATTTTTGATTTATTTCTGAGTAATTGATAAAGCTCTCTCTCCTGATTACTTACGTTTTAATAACATTAAAGGATAGAATATTATATTCAAATTTCAACATGAATTAATTGAAAAGAAAGGATCAAAGAAGAAGTATATTTCACTAAACTGAATGAATAATAAGATAATTGTCCGTATTTAAGCAAAAAGGAACCACCCAGCAAAAACGCACTTCTGAGATATTAAAGGATTTACAAAAACATTTGCAGCTCTGTTAGATGAAGTAAAATTAAAATTTATTTTATTTAAATTCATTGATAAATTACTTATTTAAGTATGTGTATATAAATTTGCTCTGAATATTCTTAAACTTTCTAGATAATTAAGAAAATGTGCATGTGGTTCCTTTTAACATTTATCAATTGATAGGTTTTCTCTTATACAAAAAGGAACCACATCCCAGGGATTTAATGATATAAATGAAACTATGTATTTATAATATCGTAATTAAAGCTTTAATTAATAAAATATATAAAATAATACTTATATAGGACGTTTATTCGACGTTATCATCAAATTGGATTTCGAAATCCACCGTGTCTAGTCCATCTATGTGGTCTTCTATTGCATCATCACTAATGAGACCGTTATAAAAACTGTGCATCTTGTGGAATGAGATGTAATATGGACTGAATATCGCTAGAAGGTGAAGAAAGCTTCTCCAGAGGCAGCGACGTATAAGGTTCTTCGTTATCTTCTGTAATAAAAAGAAAAAAAGCTTTAAATCAAAACAATAAAGCCGCGTGGCTTTTATACGTAGGTATATGGCGACAGCAAAATATTATTAGTTCTTATAAAGCCGTGTCCCTACTAGACGACTAAGTATGTTGTATGTACATGCGCCATGTACAAAAAACTGGCTAAGTGCGAGTCGGACTCGCGCAACGAAGAGTTCCGTACCATTATCTATAAAAACGGCAAAAAAATCACGGCTTATTGTATGGGAGCTTCTTAAATATTTATTAAGCTATTGCATAGCTTCTATCGCGGGCCTTGAGCGCGGGGACTGAATCGAGAAATTCCGTAACGAAAAAACCTCACTCCGACGGGCTCGGAGGTGTGGCTTGAAGGCATGCTATGCAATAGCTTTACCGCGGCAGTCCCCGAGTGCCACACGTCTTTTTTATTCTGTTTTTTAGTATTTGTTGTTACAGCGGCATCAGAAATACATCTAAACGTATTTTACCAAAATAGTAGGTAGGTACCTAGATCATCGACAGTTATTTTTAAAACAGGGTTTAGACTTTAGTAGTTTCATCTCACAATGACAGATGAATCGTAACAAAATGATCTCTTAATTCGACTCGCCGCGCCTTCGTGAACAACGACATTGTCGTTAAAATACATAAATCCACAGAGGATTCTTCTTGTACTTACTTAATGAACTATCTTCTTAAAATCACACCACAATCGGGAATGAATCAAAAGTGGATAAAGCGTACCTGCATCTCAGATTCAATAAGTACTTAAATGCATTAAATAAAACTACTTACCCGTTGTATCTTCATTATTATCTTCGGTGTTCGTCTCCAATGCTTTTCTTACCCATTGCTTGCTTATTTATTTATTACTAAACATTTTCACATTTAATTTTAAAGGTAATTAACAAAAACAATAGAACTTACTTCGCGGAGGAAAAAAACACCGTCACGTATTCGAACTACTTCGCTCAATGTCACCTATATTGACAGATGTTCGACGTTTTACTTTAAAAATTGGAGTTTTGCACTTTGAGCTATTTAAGTAATGAAATACGTTGTTTAAAGATGAGAAGCATTGTCACAAGTCAAGGCATTTGGTTCCATATAGCGATGATGGGTTTCAGAATGTTTTACAATATTTATTTATGCATAATAGAACCGAATGCTTGTGGTTTTATTTTGCAATAAAAAATTACAATTAAATTATGTATTTATTTTACGCATAACCATACCACAGAAACCTGGTTCCATTTTGTGTATTAAAAATAATTGTTATTAATAGAAATATGTGTAATGTATAATGGTACCAAGTAGGTGTGGATCTGTTTTGTATAAAATGACATGATAGTAATATCGTTTATTTGTTTGAACAAAGCAGTCCCGTGGTGCTGTGGTTCGGTTTTGCTTAATATGGTATTATTCGTTGTTGCTGGTGGTTCCTTTCTGCTTTTAGTATACCTTGTTTCCAACGTAAAAATCATGTGGTTCTTGTTTGTATAAGAATATAGACCACTTTTGGATGAGTATTCTTCAATAAAAGCAAAAAACGAAATTTGTCGAGTGGTTCCATTTTGCATAAATACGGACAATTTTTGCGTAGAAAGGCTATGATTATCAAAGAAAAATCTTAGTGAACTATTTTTAGGATTTTATTTCACATACCTGATAAATAAGCACGGACAGTGCAAATAAAATAAATTTAAAACCCATGGCAGGTGAAATTAATAATAAGTGATACACTAACATATTAACATTTAATTTATATAGGTTATTAGCTAATATTAGATACTGATTTCAAAAGTGTTACATGCACGTGAGTATTGGTACTGAGAATCGTAAAGAAATATAGGAATTCCTTAATATTTCCTGTAATGACAAGGCTTATGATAAACTTAATGAAAACTAATAAATAAAAGCCTATTGCAATTATCGATATACCTACATAATAATATATACAGGGTGTCCCACTATTGGTATACTAAGCGCGAAGGGACTTGTAGTTTTGCATACACTGATCACGTAAAAAATACATAAACAACAAAATTACGCCAAAAAATTTTTGCTTCCTTAAAATCCATTATTTCGTCTATAGCAGCCGGCATATATATACCGCTTCGCTAATGTGAGCATTTTGTCTATGAAAACATAATCTTAAACGATAGCTCGCGTGCGGGTAGCAAAGTTGAGCGGGTTGCTTGTTAGGGGTGTACACATAGAGTTTTAAGAATTCATCTTTTTGTCAAAGAAATTCGTCTGGAATTTTATAAGTATTTCTTTACGTACTCAGCGTATGCAAAACTATAACCCCCTTGGGGCTTAGTATACCGTTGCTGGGACACCCTGTAGATATAGGTACTATTTTAATACTTACAAAAATAATTCATCACTATTTTACGAACCAATACTATCAAAATTACATACAATTATTTGAAACTGATAAATTTTTAGAGAATAGGTACCTATAATAAATATTTTGTTGTATAGCACGCAATAATTTAACTGCGCAGTCTACCATTAATAATAACA
>CAJQZN010031166.1:0-12298 GCA_907164685.1 Colias eurytheme | reverse complement strand
AAGTGGTTTAAAAATTTAAAGCTCACAAAGAACTCTGACAAATTGGATGATAAAATAACTGCTATTGAAAATTTAGAGAAATATAGAGATATTAAAGATCCATTCGATCCTCTAGGAGAAAAGCATAGTTCCATAGAAAGATATCAAGACATGGCTAAACTTATTGAAGATAGATTCGGTGTATTAAGGAAAAATGATGGCACGGCCGAAAAGAGTCATTCTTACAAGAGTTTGACGACTTCTTCGTCTGATATGGGTACAAGTCAATGCAGTTCAAACCACAAGAAACCGATACTAACTAAATCCGTTTCAGTCCAAACTGGCATGCCTGACAGTCCTTGTAATGAAGAAGACAGCGGTATTGATATGAAACATGGTCGTAAAAATTTAAGTGTAGACCAAATAAATTATTGCGGATCCATGGAGAGTAGCTCTAGTTCTGGCAGGAAGTTGAAATCTCTCGACGAAAATATGCTTAAGAAATCATCGGCAACAAAATCTTCGACGCATCTAGAGAGACGGCAAAGAATACAACCTGACTTGATACCGGAGAAAGCTATGGTTAAATCAGAATCCTATAACCAAATACAAAGCTGTGAGGATATTGTGAAGTTTGGAGCTGGATCTATGTACAACGACAGCGACTTCGAAATAAATTATAAACAACATTCGTTTATCACTGAAAAATTATGTTCAGAATTTCATGTCAAAACGAAGCGAGTTCTAAGCAAGTCCACTTCTAATTTGCTGCACCCGAAGAATACCACCGATAAAAAAGAGGCCAGTAACAGTAACAGCATGCCTACTAAAACTGAACGTTCTGGTAGTAACGAGAGGATTGTCAACTTTAGGAAAAAGATCGATAAGCCAAGAGCGCCGACTCCCCGTTCAGAAATAGATGATGACCCACCCCCAGTAGACATTTCAGAAGAAGAACCCCAAATTCAAAAGAAAGTGAGGCGCTCAATCTCTTCAATTCAAAAACGAAAATTACCTGTGATAGAAGACTTGCCGTACGGACAAGTAGCAGACGCAGTTCATGTTGAAGAGGAAATCATAGACTCAGATTCTAGTTGCGACAACATTTACGCGGAAATCTGTACTCCTCCGAACGGCAATAAAACCAGTGATGAAGACTACGACTCCAATGTAGATGTCTTAGCCAATGACCCTGTGATTTGTAACGTTAAAAAAGAAGTGATCACACGCAACGATGAAAGAGCTCGACTCATGATAGACAATCTAGAAAATCCCTTTAGACACATTGAAGTTGTTGTTATTGAAAAGAACACTGATTTCGATCTAGACAATTCTAGCCTCGCATCCAGTGATTTTGATGAGACGGGAAGCAAGAACGACGTATCTATAATAGATTCGTGGGAGCGGGATAAAGTGAAACAGGCAGAACCAAAACTTCACGCAATTAGATTAGAAATTACTAGCAATATGGATGATTATCCCGAGAGCCACAGTCAAAGTTTAGATAGAACAGAGATCCACTTAGGTAAAGATAATGTTGTTAGTTTTAGTAACAGTATCCATTTGAATGGTACATATCCCAACGAGGCCATTTATGATACTTTAAAATAGGTTAATGTAAGTCACAATTAGTCATATATAGCAAATTGTGTCGCCTTCATAATTCGTCCATAGTTACGCTTATAATATTCTCTATCATACACATAATTATATAAATACTGTCCAACGAAAATATATGTTATATAAATATAAATAAAATAAATATTCCTATACATCATTTGGATAGAATATTATGTTTGCAGCTCTTATTTTTCAACAAATTTTCAAATAGAAACAGTTATTGAACAATCAAGCTAATGTATTTTTAAATTAGACTAAGTTATAAGTACTTCTTGGCAAAAGAATATTTACACATTGTAGCCTAGCAAGTGTCATATTACAAGATTTATTCGAAAGGCGACATGATGTAAGAAAATTAAGGTTGTATTCACTTTTATTGACACGAAGTGTCCGAGTTTAGCACTATCACGTTACTAATTTTAAAAGCACCTATCTGGACACACAAAAAAGGTTTTTTAACATACTTTATGTATATGACTTTTTGACCACTCTGAAATTAACTCATTAAAGAAGACTGTATGGTTTATTAAACTAAATTGCTTTTTATGTAGTTAATAGTAGTTAAAAAAAAATATTTTCATAAAATGGAATTTATTTCTTAAATTTCCCAACATATAAAATAAATAGGTTTACAGTTTACACAATCATATAAAATATAGATTAAGCATTATCAATTACTAAAATTCGGAATGGTCAAAAAGTCAAGGACCTTGCAATTATATGAATCAAATGTTGCTAGTGTAAAATATAACATTAAAAAATGTTAAAATATATATGTCATGACAATTATAACTATATAATCCTATCTAGTCTATAAAATATATATTAAATTTAAGAGTTATATTATCTAATTTACATTGGCAACATGTTTTTTGTCTGTTTTAATTACATATTTAAAAATATTTACACATTACTAATGATTCTATCACATTATACATAGGTGCTACTTTAGGTGCTCAATTTTAATTATTTTATTTTTAAAATATGCTTATTACTTCCTTGAATATTTACAGGATTTGTAGAATAAATAAATTTAAAGAATGTGCAATCGTTACGGGCTGAAATACTTTCTCTCAATTGATATTATTTAATGTGTTTTCGAAAATGATTGTATTTAAAACATAAACTAAAATTGAAAGGAAAAAGTAGCCTGTATTATTTTGTACTGAATTTAATCCGCCATTTTGTCATAAAGAAGCTCAACGTCTTGCTGTCTCGTTCTAAGTTACCTGATAATTACAGTGTTTAAGCGAGACGGCGAGAGTTCTGAGCTTCAACAGAATATCTATATTTTTAATATTGCCTGCAATTTTTTGTGTAATAAGCATATATTTAAGTTAAACATATCACATGACACTAATGTAAATTGTTTGTACTATATAGTTTATCGTGTATCTAGATAAAATATTTTATAAGCCTGAAGCTCTCAAAATTTAATGTTTAAATTGTGAAAAACAAATAAACGCAACACCTACCAATTAAAATGACTTTTATTTTTTATCTGTTATATACCATTTGATTAAGGATTTTAGTATGTATGTCCTTTTTAAGATGCAATTAATAAATAAGCGAGTAAGTATGTTATAGTTGATGTGATTACTACCTTTCTATCATATACTTAGCTTGATTTGTTATGTGAACATTCATGGGGTATCAATAAAAAAAACAAGTATTTCGACAAATATACTGTATTTAATCAAATAAATTACAATTAAAAATTAAAAATAAAACCAACATATAATTTCGCAGTGGGGCGGATTAAAATAATTTCATTGTACAATAAAATGAATTACTTATATCATCCATCGATACGCGTTGTGCGTTAGATTGGAAATAAAATTAAGGAATGGAGAATATTTCAAATGCTAAATTCTTAATATTAAACGTCAATTTACAATATACAAGAATATAGTACATTATATGCATTCTGAGATTAACTGCACTTATATAAAAAACCGATGCATTATATCTATGTAGACTTGCATATACTGTATGCACTAGGCTTAAGTCTAATTTGACAGGAGTAATATTTTTATTATCTGTGTCGAGAAAATTTGTCTATAGTCTGAGCAGAGGTCAAAGGAGGTCATGGAAAGTTTTTGAATGAAGTATGTAGATGCCACAGGTGGGTTTCTATTAAATTGGGATCACAGTTAGGCAAGTCTTATAGATTGTATGAGTTGGAAGACAGCGGAGCCACAGACGACGAAGATGAAGAGCGCTAAGAGCCAGGGCGAGACGGGGTATTGGTCTTCCTTTTCCTGTAACAAAAAAATAATTATTATAACAACTTAACAATAACATTCATAATGGGAAATTTGTGTCACATAAAGTATGGTATGAATGCATTTTCAATTTAACTGAGCAATTTTTTGAAAGGGCAGTTGGATACAGCCTTATGTGCTAAACAGAATCCATCAATAAATGACATTCAACAACCTACTATATTACGAAAAAAAAAGGAATTACCTACCTAAATTACCTATTTAAAATGCCTACTTAAATTTTATTTTTTACTAGATATTTGTTTAGGAGGTATGATCTTATTAGAAAAAAATATTGTACATTTACAGAACTAAGCCTCTCCACATAATATAATAATGTTATTATTAAAATCAAATGAATGTCAATTATTAAATAATAAGATTAATTGTTAATTTGTTTGTTCTGATTAAATTATTATAGGAAACACATTTTATTCTTTAATATTATTATTCAAAGTAATTAATTTAGCATGCTATGCTCATTTATTAATTATTATGCATTTGTAAATTAAAATTATCAAAGTACACTCATTATATTTAATTGTATTATTTATGAATGTAAAAGAGAGTATTTAATTATCTTAATAGTTAATACCAATTACTTAAATACTAAATAAATTACAAGTTCAAAAATATTGTTAGAGGCGAGGCAATCAATGAAAAAAATGTATTTTTACATGAAAAATACTCAACAAACTCAAAAACTTTTTAAATAAATAAATCTAAATTTTGCTTTAAACATTGTATTAAAATATGGTGATACAATAATATTAAGAGGAGGCTCCCAAACATAATTTCTGGCACTGAGAGACCGGTTAAACCGCTACGGTGCTAGACGCTAACACAGTCGTAATAAAGTTGAATATCGCGTGCGCTCTTTGATCTCGTTCGAGCTCGAAACTAAATCTCGTAAGTCTCGATTCTTATTTCGTTTATTAACCGACTTCATAACTAAAGTAGTAATTGATCTAGAGAAAAAATATCTTGGGATTGGATAGTAAACTATATTTTCTTACTGTTAACATTTATTTTGGACATAAAGTCCAAGTGAATCTTTAAAAACATGTAATTATCCTTAAAAAAGGCATAATTTTTGAATAAAAAATGAATAAGCGAAAATGTTACGTAACTGTCTTGTACATGGAAAGAAAAAGACCCAATAAATCATATACTAAAGTTTCATTTTGATTGTATGTGTGACTGTTTCAGAATATTAATGCAAATTCACATAAAATTTAGGGAGCCTCCTCTTAATAAACAGACATGTCCATTGTCCAACCAATAGAATATTCAATATAGCATGCAAAAATGTTCATGAGGTTTTCCAAAATAAATCAATTTAATCATTTGGAGATAAATAATTGATTACGCAAATTCTCATAATCAGTAGCATAAAAATCAATAACATACAATCTCTCTATATCTTTTCAATGCCACATGTGGCATTTTAAATACAAAAGATAACTCATAAATTTCATTTCATTTTCAAGGTGAAATACCTTATGTGGAATTCTAAGAACTCAAAAAAACACATTTTAAGAAAATAGTTTTAATAAAAAGTAAAAATTAAACTTTTTTTTAATAGCAGTGTAAAAATGAGCAAAGGAATATTTGGGACATCCAATGCTAAGTGGTCATTCTCTTCAACAAAAACCTACAGAAATATTAAAAATTAAATATAAGAAGTATTTCTAATTATCACATCAAATCCATTTTAGATATGGATAATTAATGCTATTGAGCTATGTTTCAATTAAAATTCTAAGTATTTCCCAGATAATTTTGTATATGAATATTTTAAAAATTAAAACGTGTTAAACAAAGGTTTAACACATAGGAATTTGTTACAATATTAAACCTAACAGTAATAATTAAAAACTAAAGCTGTAAATAGGAAGCATATTATATTTTTGATCAATAGTTTCATTTAGGGCCGATTTTTCAATGCTTGGTTAAAACTTATCCGTCCAATAAAGTATTACACGTTAATATTAAAATGTCACGTAAACTGTCAAATACGGGCAATTAGAATGCGTTTTTAAAATGGTAGTTTTATACATTTGACGAATAAGTTTTAACCAAGGATTGAAAAATCAGCCCTTAGGAAAATAAAATGTAACCGTTACACTATGTAAAACCCAATCACAAGTAAAACTGCAGTTATAATTAATAATTTTATAAGATTTGTCATTTTGACCTTTGATAACTTATGAAAATATGTATTGAACTATTTAATATATACATTTAAATTATAAATCTTAATGATTCGACTTAACACATAATATTAATATTATAATTTAATTAGGTAACTGCTCAAATATTTCAAATGTCAATTATTCTGATAATTTTTTACTTATTTAAAATAATTTTTCTGTATCTATATTTAATGATGTGAACTCGCTTTTATGCAAAGTGCAACATCATAGCAGTCCTCGAGGACTATTTTTTGCCACACATATTTTTTTAGCTAGTATCTTACAGAAGTACTATTTATTTATTTGTTTATTCATACTTTATTGCTCTGACAAAACTTAACTAGGAATTTAATCTAATTATAAATTAAAACAAATGGCGGTATTATCGCTAAATAGCGATTTCTTCCAGACAACCAGACGTACGAAAGGAAGTTAGTTTGAGGAGAGGAATAGGGCAGAGCATAAATATAATAAGTAAGAATATATTAATATGTAACTATAAGATTATCGAGAAATACAATATATATATACTATATTTGGAAAACTTGGATTTTCAACCAGTGGCCGCTGAGGGACCTAGGAATATATCTGATTCCAGAAGAGTTAGTAACAAACTATATTTTGACTATGCCTTATTAAATCTACTCTATTGAGTACTGTTAACCACAAGTTAAAGCAAGAAAAGACTTATAAACTAAATAAAATAAGGTATAATTAAAAAAGAAACTAACCTTTGTTGTTTTTGGTACATTCCCCCTCATTGTGATATTTTTGCTGGCGATCTCGTTAGCAATACGCATCCTCTGTTTTGGCGCCATTTTAAATGATTACCAGTTATATTTGTCCTGAAATTAGTAATTTTTTATTTATTAACATGATAAAACAAAAAGAATAAAACTAAATAGTAACACTAGCTGTTTTGCAATACTTTTACTTTCAGATGATGTTTTATTTTAGTTGTAAAACTTTCAATCTTAAGATGAGAGGAAATTAGAAAGTGTTTAGTAAAAAATGGTAATTTGTAATTTGTAACATAAAAACTTTGATGGTGTACTTAGCATATTTAAATGTATATATTATAAATTAAAAGGAATCTACACATATATTAAACTAGCGGTCCGCCCCGGCTTCGCCCGTGGTACATATTTACGTTTTCTCTACGTAAAAACCATCCTCGTACTTCAAGGAATATAATAAAAAAAGAATTATCGAAATCGGTTCAGCCGTTCTCGAGTTATGTGCTTACCAACACATTTTGCGATTCATTTTTATATATAAGAAGATTAATTAATATACATAGATATATTATATGTTTGTGTACATGAAATGTGTATGAAACATAAATGAATATATTTTTAATAACGAAACTGAATGAGCTATGAATAACATATTGACAATGTAACAATTTTCTATTTTTACCAAGTCAATATCAATAAAATGTTTAATTTCTATATGTGACGAACTTAGATTACAAAATAAAATACAGATGGAGCATGTCAATCATTCATCGCCCTTGTCAAAGAAAATACGAAATCAAAAACGAATACGTTCCTCCGCTAGTGCTATAGCGATTCTAGTGTCATGCAATACGTCAAAAGGGGTTTGATATTTTAGTAAAAAAATGCTGTCTTGTGATATTAAAACGCTGTAAAACTTGTACCCGAAAACAAACAAAAAGATAAAACATCGTTTTACAGATTTTCTGTAGATTATTTGGCTTATTTAATTTTGTATACAAATAATAATTTTACAAATACGAAGGAATTCAAAACTTCAACGTATGCTGCCAGTATTTTGCAAATGAATTTGCCATTTTTAGGGGTAAAATGGTTAAAAGATATTCGGGGTAGTGCTGTAGGATTTTTCGATCGTGAATGTGATTATTTGTATAGTGCAATAAAAGTTCATGGTCATTATTAGATTATTTTAAAAAGCATTAAGTATACATTTTTTTGTTACTTTTATAAAAAGCGTCGTTTTCGCTTGCGATTTAATTCATGTGAACACATGATGGATATGATGAAAATAAAATGTCCCGCATTCTCGACTAAAACCTACCGCTATTCGCATTCATATGTTTTGAAAAATAAAAACTTTTTTTAATGTAATTTATTTAATAAATTTAATGTAATTTACTTATTTAATAAAAATTGAATAAAATTATTTTGTCCATGTATAACTTTAGTAGATAGGTGATAAAATAATTTTTACAATATTATAAAATAATATCAAAAACCCGAATTTATATTAAAATAAAAATTAAAACATGACTGCTAATAATTTATGTAGCCTACGTCACTACCACCACAGCTACCTTCATAATTCAGATGATTGCAATGACACCTCATAAGTCACAACTCAAAATCGATCCAACAGTTTATACTGCAGGGCGTGTCAAAGAAATATTATACATACATACCTACACTCGAAAAACATAACCCTCTTTCTTCCGTAGTCGGGGAAAATTTTGGGAAAATTTTCAATATCTGGTAACATAACACCCACACAGAAGCACCGTGTACGTACAGTGCAACGGCGAAATGACAGCACACATAGCTTTATGGAAATGACGATAAATTATTCGGTTTAGTTCGGCAACGCTCCATCTGTCTTTTATTTTGTAATCTAAGGTGACGAACAACTCTCAAGTAAGTAGTGTTTTACAGTATAATAAGATCTGTTTTCCAAAGTTATTACGATTGAAATCCATAACAATACGTTGGAAATTTTGTGTACGTGTTACCGCAAGCATATTGAAACCAAAGGATATTCAAAACACTAGCCACGTTACACGTATAGCTATTTAGCACTGCGTAGTTAATTAAATAACCTGATTTTATCGGATTTTCCACCAATTTTATACTTAATCAGACAAATCACAATCATCTATTAGGTACAAGTTTCTAGAAAACAACGTACGTAAAATGTAATAACACCGCACAACCGTTACAAAAACAATTTATTACTACAACATGCATATAATTTACGTGAAAAAAAGGTATATATACTCACAATGATTATAAAATTAAAGGCTTTACAGCCTAGCCGTGCACAAACTGTTGACACGTATGTAAAAGTGAAACTCGATTAGAATCCAGCAAAGCAAAACTAATTTTCTGAAATGTCAAAAGAACAACACGTCGCGTCTATACGTCATCTATGTTGATGTTTATGACAGGTGCTACCAGTAATTTTAACAATTGAAATAGGCAAAAACACGTATAAATTCATGATTAAATCATTAAATACATCATACTATTGATAGTTAATTAAAAATATATTTACATCTATACAAAAAGTTTGAACCTTGGACACTTAAAAGTTTTAATTTTCACTTATTATTATAGTTTTATTCCTAAGTTGCCATATATTAAAATTATAAATATGCGTTAAAATTAAAAACACTATGAAAAAATTAATAAAAATAATAATCAAAAGATATGTACATTGTACTTCTTTTGATTATTATTATTTCTTTCATTCACTTTTTTATCATAAAATTAAAGTAAAAAATAATTAATTATAGTGCCATCTATGTGACCGTCTAATGTACTATTTAAACTACCTACATAATGTTCTAGTACCATTTTTTGAGTTGAAGTGATATCTCTATTTGGCAACAGATGGCGCTGTAACAACTTTTTACTTAATTTAAATTACATACAAAAAATATTGTGTACATCATGGGTGTACATATTATTTATTTTTGTCTCTTATTCACATTGAAGCAATAAATTATATATAAATAAGGTTTCTGTATCATTATCCGGGCGAAATAATAATCTTTTTATATGTAGGTAATGTAAAGGGGAAGAAGCAGTGAAGAAAAGAGCAAGAGTGAAGAGCATGATGCATTAGATAAGAGTATAAATGCATCATGAAGCTTGAGACGCACTTGAGCTAGCACGAGCTCTTCCATGCACTGTAATGGTAATAATTAAATTTAAATATAATTACATAATTAGTATGAATTACCTATCTGTGATAAAAGTAATTTAATTTTATATACTTACCTACATTCAATAAAATAATATTATCTTAGACCTTGCATAGCACAGGCGGACCCATCGAATAGCAGTGACTACGAAACAGTAGGCTATTTTTTCTTTAAAATACAATATTATCTCATTTCATTCAAGTAGGTACCTTTGTATTTAAATGATCTAAATACTTCACCGTGACTATACCTTTATTTTTATAAAATGAAATGAGATAATATTGTATTTTAAAGAAAAAATAGCCTACTGTTTCGTAGTCACTGCTATTCGATGGGTCCGCCTGTGCTATGCAAGGTCTAAGATAATATTATTTTATTGAATGTAGGTAAGTATATAAAATTAAATTACTTTTATCACAGATAGGTAATTCATACTAATCGAAACGTTCCCTTCATCCATTAGGATGAAGGGAACGTTTCGATCACGTCATCCCACCACCATGGACCAACAAAAAACTATCCACTACTGACTATCTACATGATTCATTTAAAAAAGTAGTCTACAAATCGCAAAACATTTAACACATAATTTGACCAATCCATTGTACTTAAGTAAGTAGTTGAATAAGCCACTGGCCCTATGGAGGGTGGTAGCAGGTGGCAACCAAAATAACCTTTGGAAATTTCCAGTACCTAAATTTGGAAAATAATCTTATTTTATTTCGTAGGTATGTCTTTTATTTCTTTCATTATCTGTTGATCACAATAAAAATAAAGAAATTGCCCAATTAATTTGGTTTCAAAAACTACAATACAAAAATATAACAATTACAATCTAATTCATATTATAATCTGTAGCAACCCTCAAGACAAAGACAGTACGATGTCCACAAGACTGAGACGTCAATACTCCAAGGATGCAGGATATCGTATTACAATTTTAGCCAATAGTAACTCAGTATATCCTGTCCCCTGATCCTTGAAATCTGATTGGTTAGAATAGATAGGTTACGCCTATACTGTCAATTTGAAGTGCGCGCTTCAAGTGTGAACTGCTAAATTGGAATTATATCGAAATGTCGACAATTTGATCGCGTTTGAATGGTTTATGTGTACAATTTTGTTTTGAATAATGTAGGTAGAGATAATGTAAAGTAATGTTTAACGATGGGGTTTTATAAATTGTGGACATGTGATTGTAACAAAAGATAATTGATATTATACAATAGGTAATTAACTAATGAATAATATGTACCTATCTAATAAGTACCTACTAATTATCTTTGAAGTGTAGGTATCTACTTACATTACGAATCTAAATACTTTATAAAATTTGAAATTGATAATTTTCATATTTTGGCCTTGAAATCTTAATTTATTAACTTACAGAAAAAAAATACAATCTAGGCCCGATTCAAATCCCTACAATAACATTTATTAGGTAGTTAGTGACATGAATAGCCTCGTTAACTGTAATAACTACCTAATACCTAACGATTACCTACCTATCGTCAATGATCTACACCTGTCTCTACATCGTAATTCGTATAGAACACCGGCAGCGGCTAGCTTCCAATAAAAAATATACCTATAATAAGTTCCCTGATATCTAAACGTATTGATAGTAATCATTATTGAAACAAAAATTAGGTAGGTAAGTACCTACCTACATAAAAAGTGATTGCAATTAATTATGTATTGCTCTACATTCTACAAAGCCTTAAATACGTACGTTATTACTTTATTTTTAAACTCTATATTGGCTCTACGAAATACATTCGAACACTGTTTTAAATAAATCACATACCTACTGATTTCAAGTAACAAAACAAGTGATTACAATAATTATTATGCCTATCTCTACAAATCCTTAAACAGCTACATAAAATATCTAAATATTCCCCAAGCTTAGAAAAAAGGTCGCGTCGGTCGGGCGCCGGCTTGCAAATATACCCTAAGATAACATCTCTGCGAAATTCTGCCTGTATTTATTCACTTGAAGACTGGGGTGGGTTCGTACTGCTAATGTAGGCACCTATAACCTATAACAAATATATCTATAAGAAGTAAGTTCTTTGGTAGGGCTACTGTAGATATAAAACGATTTTTTGTTAGTTCGTAGTAAGATATGATCTGATATAATACCTAATCTTAAGGTTACTACTTAGTACTTACTATACACTTTAATAAATACATATCATTATAGGTATCTATTGACCGCCTCCTTGGTACAGTGGTTGACGCGTGAGCGTAGAACCGAGGGGTCCTGGGTTCGATTCCCGGTGGAGACGAAGAAAAAAAAA
>CAJQZN010031165.1:375-12411 GCA_907164685.1 Colias eurytheme | reverse complement strand
ATTCAGACATTTAAAAGACAACTTTTTACGGTGATGTCGCACTTGCACTGAGCAATAGCGGGGTCATTTTAAAAATTTCTGGTAATTAAACACCTTGTTATTGGTTTTAATTTGTTTTTATTAATCATCATGTTAATTCAATTTTTGCACTTACCTCATTTAGATTTCAATTTTTCGATTGAAGCCTTCTGAATAATAAAATGAAATTTTCAGGGTAGCTACCTGATAGATAGAGCAAGTTTTTAAAAGCCAAATGGAAAACTTTTTTTCTGTGATTTTATTTTTTTACGGGCCCTTGAAGTGGAGAACATACTGGGTAATTTTATCTTTCTTGGCATTTTAATTCTTTTTTTTATTCCATTCAAAGATCTAACGATAGTAAATGTTACCATACTGAATTGGCCTATCTTTCAGCTTAGCACACAAAAAAAATCAAGCACCTTCCGCAATAATTGACGTCACCATGAGTGAAAATATCACCGTACTCGGCGATAGGTGAAAAATTGAAAAAAACGTCATAACTCCGAAAATACGAAAAATCGCATAACATACATGGGGGTGATTCGGATAGCCCTTTAGGTCCTCTACCTCCCAGCTTCCGTTCATCACTACTTTTTGGGACACCCTGTATAAGATAAACTTTGACACTTATAGGTTTAGGCTTTTATAGCATTTTTATTCATCTCAAAATATAAAAAAATATAACTTTATCCACATGAAAAATAAAAGAAAGTTTGCAAATTTAGGTCAGAGAACTACGCGAACCTTCCTAAATCACTACATATCTAAACAAAATAATTACTAAATTGCCTAGATATAAAATTTGTATGTCTGTCTGTCTATACAGCGGGTACAGCGGTGAGGAGGGATGCGCGTTGGGCGGCGAGCTGGTGATCGAGGAAGCGCCCGACGAGCCGCCGCACAAGCGGGCCAAGCACCATGTGAGTGGACACTTGCACTTACACTTGGCACTTGACACTAGACACTTACATGTGACACTTGACACTAGACACTTGATACTTGACCGTAACAATTAAAACTGAAATATTCACGAGATACTTGATACTTAACATTATTCACGAGACAGTTGACTTATATCACATTTGATAAGTGTCCATTATAGTTAATAATATTCCATTAAATACATACTATGATACAATAGATATAATAATAATAATTCCATAAAACGAGAATAAATAATTTTAATGAATTATTTAGCATCTAAAATAATTATTTCATCAATTAATTATTATATCATGTATTTAAATGCAATTTTATTTAAATGAATATAACTCAAATAACTTTAGTATTTACATACCATACTATCACTACATATTTATTAGATAAACTCAATGTTTATACATTTAAACGTAAACAACACATTTTGTGCTTAGGTCCACATTAAAAAAATATGTTTTATTTTTATAACACAGACCTTTATGAGTGATCTAAAATATTGCAGGTGTCCGACATCGACGACCGGCGCGCGTATTGACGTCCCGCTAACCCGGGCGCGTGACGCAGGCCCCGAGCGAGCCGCCCGCCAGCACCAGCCAATCGCAGCGCAGCATCACCCAGCACGCCTGGCTGCAGCACGACATTACCCAGTACAGCATCCGCCAATCGCAGCACGACAAGCAGTTCAGCGTCAGTCAATCGCAGCACGACGTTACTCAGCAGTTCAGCGTCAGTCAATCGCAGCACGACGTTACTCAGTACAGCGTCAGCCAATCGCAGCACGACGTTACCCAGTACAGCACAAGTCAGCTGTAGTATAGTGTCAGCCTGTATGGAGCCACCATGCAGTATGGATACAGCTAATCGCAGTGTAACACCCAGCAAGGCATCACCCAGCCGCAGTATGGAACCACCAACTAGTACAGTGCTGTCCAATCGCAGCATGGTATCACTGAGTCGCTGCACGAATTTCAGTGGTACTACAATTTCGGTCAGTCGCAGTATGGCACCGCCGACTAGTACAGTGCTGTCCAATCGCAGTGTAACATCCGTCAGTAAGTCATCGCCTAGTAGTACAGCATTACCCAGCCGCAGTATGGAACCGCCAACTAGTACAGTGCTGTCCAATCGCAGTTCGCTGTCGCTGAGCCGCAGCACGACTTTCAGCAGTACGACGCTGTCTCGCAGTACGAGTTTACTTACTACAGCGTCAGCCAATAACATGGAACCACCTACTAGTACTGTACAATTGAGCCGTAGTACAGCATTATCCAGGAGTATCAATCGCTCTGTGGTATCCACTAGTAGCAAGACTACCTGCAATATGGTTCCCAGTACAGCCAATAGCAGCTCAGCATCACCGAGCCGCAGTACATCGCTGACCAATCGCAGCATGGATCCGCCGAGTCGCAGTATGGCGCCGTCGAATCGCAACATGATATTGAGTCGTAGTACAGCAACTAAACGTAATGTTAAGCCTAGTACAGTGCTGACCAATCGTATGGCATCTACAAGTAATACGACTACTATAAATCGCAGTGAGGCAAAGCCAAGCAGTACAGTGCTGACCAATCGTATGACATCTGCCAGTAATGCGGCTGCAAACAATCGTGGTGAGGCAAAGCCAAGCAGTACAGTGCTGACCAATCGCAGCACGGCACCCTCCAGTAACAGCACGACTGCAATAAGTCATAGTGAGGCAAAGTCTAGTAGCAGCACAGTACTGACCAATCGCAGTATGATATCTGCCAGTAATACGACTGCTACAAATCGCAGCGAGGCTAAAAATAGCTATACTACAGCACCTACCAGCTTGAGCACGGTATCTACCTGCAGTACGACAATCACCACGGTTCCTCGTAGATTGGCACAGAGCACAGCGCCCGCTACCAGCACGGTTTCGACCAATAGCAGCTCACCACAGGCGTCCTGCAGCACGGCATCAACCAATAGGAGCACAGCTGAGCCGGCCAATGAACGCTCGGTATTACGTGCGCGGCTCTCGTTGGTACAACCGCGGAAACGTTGATTGGCTTATATGTAGTAACTAGTGACTACGTATTAGAAAGATAGAAAGGAAATACATTTATTTAAAAAACACACTTATTTTTTTATGTAACAGTCTCTTTAGACTTTGTTTCGTTTGTATTCCTAATGGTAATAGTGTTATCTATAAAACGTATTATCTTGGTGAATGTCACTTTATTTTCCTTACATATATAATGTATTTTAATGTCAATATAATACGTAGTCACTAGCGAGTATCAAAATACAAGAACAAAACTATTGTTTCATTTGTAGTGGAAAGTGCAACAAAATTGACTAGTAATGTGTACCGTGCCAATAAAGAATCGACTTAAATGCGGTCGTGTGCGAGAGAGATATATCTCCACTAATGCGTAAGCGAGATAGCATGATTTTGGGTTCTTTACGCGTGAATATTTTAAAACGAATTGACAATATAATATCTATGAAGATGAATTAGCTGCGTTGCAATTGGCCAATCAGCGCTCAGGCGGTCTCGGGGCTCGACCAATCAGCGCTCACCGCGTCCCCTTCGACCAATCGCGGCGCGACACGACAAACTCGTCAACGAGTGTGGAATTAGCAATAAATAGACTACGATTTTATGATTTTGAACTTTAAAGTGTTAAGTATACAGTGTCGTTTCGTGTGGTACGGTTTTTGATTTTGCATCGTAGTGCATATTATTATGATAAATACATAATATTATATTATTATTATAAATATATATATTTTTCTCTATTCCTAAGTTTACACCGGACTCGTACATGTGTGTACTGTGACGCGTACAGTTGACAAAAAAGAAGTAAATTGACGATCGTCGTTGCCGACTGTACCACAAATAATATAAGTGCAATGCTACAGATGTCTGTAATAAGTTAGTTATAGTTGTAAACACCAAAATCGCATTAATTATATATTTAAATGGAACGGCTAAGCTTTTAGCTATGATATTCTTAACGTTTAGGCCCCGGGCTAATAAATTTTTAAATTCGTGAAAACATGTGTTTTGTCTCTTTCCCTCTCAATGTATTGACGCAAGCAAGAATGCGACAAAACATCGTTTTGACGAACGTTTATTAGCGGAGGTGTTAAGGTGATAATAACTTTAAATTGTTAGAGGAATTAATGATTTTCTTTCATATAAATTTATGAATAAGGACGCTTTGATATTTTGTAATTATTTTTCGCTAATAATTCATCGGTCACAAATGTATTGAGCTATACGCAAACAAATATACGAATTTCAAACGAAGTACAAGTTTTTAAAGAGTTTTCCTAGTGAAATATTATATTAAATTGGTAATGTACTTGTTCGTT
Source organism: Colias eurytheme (assembly GCA_907164685.1). Classification (NCBI taxonomy): domain Eukaryota; kingdom Metazoa; phylum Arthropoda; class Insecta; order Lepidoptera; family Pieridae; genus Colias; species Colias eurytheme. The sequence continues at coordinate 8,109 of CAJQZN010031165.1, read as the reverse complement.
TTGATAATTCGGTTTTATCAATGTGAAATGGACCTTACTGCTTTGATAAATGGGGAGATATTCGCGAAGCATACATTGGTTAGAGTTTTAAACGTAAAAACTGGTTTTGAAGTGAACAGTGAAGAATCTATTAAAAACCTTTATTAGTATTTTATCATACATATATTTCATCATTTATCGAAGTCGCAAAATGGTCATATACCTATAAAATTATATTATCTATGTTAAAAAATGAATATAATCTGAAATACTTACTGTATTTCACATTAAATTACTATGTAAATGACTTTGTTTTATATAAAAATGTATCCAACTATTCGAGATTGCAAAACGAATAATAAAATACTTATAAAAAATAATGGTAGGATATATTTTACAATTATCCATGTTCCTAAGCAACAGATTGCACAGACAACAATATCCAATAATGGAATCAGCAGTTCCATAGAACATTACATTCATACTTACACATTTGACTTTATATTTTGTATATTTATAGAAAAATGTACAAAAAGATCCCGAAAATTGCCATCTTCTTTCTAACATTCCATGGATTTTGGTTTATCTAAAATAAAATACGAATTGTATGGAAAATAAAAAATAACATTTTATGTTTTGTGATCTTGTCTTGTTGGTATACATTCTGTACATTCATACGACACTCGAATGTGTGTATAGGTCTTTATAATACATAAAAAAAGAAGAAAAATTACTTCTTTGGAGATGTGGGGTAATTTCAAAAATTGAATATTAAAAAACTCAAGAGAATGATCTGATGAAAACAATTATAATTTATATTTGTCTAAACAATTATAATTTAAAAAATTAATATTTGTCTGTTCATCATACATAATGTTCCAAAAATTATAAAAAGTTTAACTTTCACCTAAAAGAAGGATTATTATTGAAATTACTCTATTTATCCAAAGTAACGATGTAAAAATAATTAGGCAATTTTGTTAAAAATTGTAAAGTTTAAAACAATTGCCTGGTGTTTTAAGGCAATTTAAAAACATTACTTGTTTTGTAAGACCAAAACACTTTCTTTGTATAGAAATCTCAATTTTTTATCGTCCTTTTGCACTAGGTCGAAATATATGTATGGACGTATATTGTTAATTCTTTATGACTCAAGGGAGTTTTCTAAATTGACTCTTAGATTTGTATCTAAAACTAAATGAAACATTTCTCAACAAATGTTTAGAAAATCTTGATTATTATATTCTGTTTAATATTTCTATGAAATGAAAACGAAAATTCATTAAAAATAAAATCTTTATTAAGTGATTTTCGTTGTACATGATAAATTAACCGGAATATATTGTGACGGTCGAAAATATTATGACTAATGTCTAATTATAAATTTTGATGGTAAATATTGCAGTCTGTACGTCATAAAGGTGTCTTCACACTGGTACGGCGAATCATTTAACATTGTGTAGTGTGAACTCCCCTATATAACGGTTTCGGTGTAACATACACATGTATAAAAATTCTATACTATACGGTTATTATATAATTTAATCTTAGCACTATAATATTATATAGTTATAGCGTATATTAGTGTATAAATATGAAACACGGAAAGCACGTAGTTTTTAGCATTTAAAAGTATATAATGTATAACCTAGTGAGAGGCTTTATTAATGAAAGTTTGTTCGACGCTCCCAATATATCGAATATAGCGATCAAAGAGTTGCATTAAAAGTGGCATAGCCGTTTATGATATAGGTGTGTGTGTGTGCCTCGGCTGGACCGGTGTGTGTGAACGCTAATATATTTTTGGATGCGCGAGTGTGACGCTATGTGGTCCAGTGACTATGTGTAAGGAGAGATGTGGTGTGTTATTACAATAATATGTAGGGAATGGTTCCTTAATTTCAAGAAAAAATAATAATTAATTATAGATTTGTTGTCTATGACAGGTCTATAAATTCTGACTTGGATTTGTAGTCTATGGGAAATGTCATTTCTACGCTCCATTTTGCTAATGTTAATTAAAACTAGATATGGTTACATTTTTTCGAAATTATAAACCCAGTGATTTGTTATTGCAATATTTCAACAAAGTCACCATGAACATTTCAAAAATTAATTTAAAAGTTTCGTAAATCACCATGATTGTAATAACACACCAATGAATGGAATGAATGAACATAATATTACCACTATTCATTCACATTTGGTCGGAATGGTTGAGTGTATTATAGCAAGGGTTGCGAGGAAGGGTTATCGGTTAAATTTTAAAACATAATATTTCAACTGACCATAATTATTTGACCACGTCAGTTGGTAACAGACAAGCGTCTGCAACGGAGTTAAACCGTGCATTATAATTTTTTTTTAGTTATTGTGAATATTATTTTATGTTCTAACAGATATCCGCAGCGGTATTTGTGAATGCTTCAATTTGAAATTTATTATCGAGTCGCAGGACGCAATATTCTTTAGGCATTGTAAATGCTACAGCAACCAAATGCGTTCTTTTTAGCTTTAAGTCGACGTTCGTTTAGCGCCGTATATGAATGTAACTATAAATATATGACTCGGCTTTTAGAATAGTATTGGAAATAGATATTGTATGCCTTTATGGAAATAAAATAATTTAGATGTACTCTGTTTATTTATTGAATTACCTAGTGTTTTTTTGCAGTGGCTGTGTTTCAAAAGTATGATCTTACTTCGTTGTATTTTCTCGGTTTATTTTTATGGTTGTGATGGAAATGATTTAGTAATATTAGAAGCTTCGAGATATCAGTTTTCTAATAAATTAGTTTTGCCAATATCTGGTTGATTTCAGTAATAATATTTAGTAATATTATCGCGGCGTTTTAAATGAACGTCGACTTTTTTCGTTGTGTATACTTCCCAGTAACAGTAAGTGGAGGCGCTAGAGCCACCGTTTTATTATTGACAAATTTTAAGAAATAAACGTATTTTATCTCCTTTTGTGTTTTGTTTTATTTTTCCCCTTTATGTATTAATGAACACGCTCCATTACAAATAGGAAAACCAGAGGAAAACGTGTTTTTTTTCCTTCACGAATACTGAATTTTGTCAAAGTGTATAGAGGAATTATAAATATAAATTAAATTTATAAATAACAAGACGTATTTGCAGCGGCCCTTACCCACATTTACGGTTCACTGGAAATTTCTTTAGAGTGGCCATAGGTCAAAGTTTTCGTAATATTTTCGCTTTTTGTTATGGTTTATAAATAAATGCTGTATTTATTATATTGAAGTTACCCATGTTAGATATTTATCTAATTATAACTCGAGGACGGCTGAACGGGCTTTGATTTGATTTTTTTTCCGTTTGGATTACGAAAAATAGTAAAAAATTAACAAAAATTAGGTTATGCGGATAGAACTATTGAAAGCAGTTAGTCCATCTTTAAAATAAAATGCTGAATAATTTATTTGTTTGAATGTGATAATCTCAGGAACTAATGAACCGATTACAAAAATAATTTCACACGTTTTATTCTTGATCCTTGAATGCTCTAAGCTGTAATACCATTCACGTTTAAAAAAAATGCATTACCATCAGACCAGAATAATTTGTGTGTCGAAAATAATTCAAGCTATTGACGACACCAGCCCCCCTAGTCAAGATACGTTTATCTACAGCCTACGTCAATCTCATACATTCGTAGTCTATTCTATTGAACGCTACGCTAACAGAAAGCCACTTGACTAGGGGGGCTGCCCCCCTAGACAAGTGGCTTTCTATTAGCATAAAGTTTAATAGAATAGATTATGAATGTACCTATGAGATTGACGTAAGCTGGAGATACGTAGGTATCTTGTCTAGGGGGGCAGATGCTGGTTATCTTAAAATAATTGAAAGCCTGAGTAGTATTATCACTATTTAATTAAAATTATCCTTAAATGAAAATTATAATAATATATTATGTAAGTTAAGGAAATACCAAGTAAACTAAAGCATCCGCATCAATTAATCTGGATCTGAAACCTTCAATGGATCTCCATGAACAACTGCGATCTCCCGCTGCACGAAAAATTGCCTCAGTTTAACTCGTAATGACTCACTTCAATCTTTTGTAAGAAGTTGACTTAAAGAATAGAAAGTTTACAGATTTTTCAGTCACATTTTTTATGACTTCGAACTTTTGAACTGTGTGAGTGAGCTAAAGTTTATTTTCCGGGAAGTCACCCATTGTTTTACTGATCGATTTTTAACGGTTAGCAGTAAATAGTACCTAGGTATGCTTTGTTAGACAGGATACGATTAGGCTATACTATAATGTGTATATTTACCTACAGGGTACCTATATGATTTGACTGAAACATAGTGCAAGGAAACAAATACATATTGAATTGTATTGAATGAATTAATAAGATAGGCGTTATGAATTGCATAACATAAGTTAAGAGAAATTGAAATTATATCTGTATTCCTAAAGGACCTCTTTAGAAATGTTAGTTAGCATTACCCACGAATAAACGATCTAATATTTTGTAGGTACATTCATGATACAATCCGCTGCATTATTTGCGTTACCAAACCAACATTAATTCCTACAAACACAGTGGTATATTAATCTAAAAGATCAAACAATTATCTCAACCGACGAGTGCTAGCTAAACAGAATTGTGGTTTTTGAGGATTGGAAGTTTGCGCATCTGAGCGTGAATTCTCTCGTTATTACATGGGTGTTGGACGTCAAAGGGATTTGGGACATTTGTAATGGGATTTTTAACAGATTGCGTATTTCGGAACATGTCCGTTATGCTTAATGGACGTTTCTGGGATATTGCTACAAAAATGGGAAACGGTTCGTTTGCAATTGGTAGTATGACACAAATAGGAGAGCGATTTTAGTTTCTTTATGTTTAGATTTTATGTTTATTGGTAAGTATAGGACACTTGAAAAACAATGCGTGATTATACTTTTTCTGTGCTATCTGTTGAATATATATTTTTTAAATTACCGGTCATCACCGGGTGTCGAATCTAGGACATTATCTTAATACTATTATTAGTGCTTATGCTATTTACATACCTATTGGTTATATCAAAACAAGTCTTCTAATAATAATTTTTACTTTATTGAAGAAAATGTTATTCGTGTAACAATAAATGGTAATGTACTCTAGGAAGAGCGAGATGTTCTAACACAAGCTATTAATGCTTAAAACGATGTCTCAATGACTGATATAATTGTAAAAATATTTGTTACTGAATAAATATTTTTGATTTTTTGATTTTGATTTTTGATTTAATTTAACATAGGTACCTAATAACTGGTGCCTGATATACCTACTTAGGTAGGTACATAATATTATAGCTGCACTATATTCATAATAGGTACATAGTAGATAATATTATATCATAGCTCTTTGTAATCTAAATAATGTAGGATGAATGTATATTAAAAGATATACTGAAGAGTCACTCGGATATAAGATTTGATTTCAATATTACTTTCATATAAGTGCTTGAGCTTTGCGATACGAATGATTTCCAACACAATTCAAGGAAATTGAATTTCTTGGTATTATTGTTAGAGATTATACTATCAGAGCGTACTTGATCCATACTAATATTATAAATGCGAAAGTAACTCTGTCTGTCTGTCTGTTACTCAATCACGCCTTAACTACTGAAACAATTTGCATGAAATTTGGTATAGAGATATTTTGATACCCGAGAAAGGACATAGGATAGGTTTTATCCCGGAAATCCTACGGGAACGGGTTTTTCTTTGAAAACGCGGGCGAAGCCGCGGGCGGAAAGCTAGTTTAAAATAAATATAGCTATGTACCTATTATGGTAGTTACTTGTTGCATCGAGTTACAGGGAAAATATTTACACCTAACTAGGTACCTACTTAAGTAGTTATAGGTATTACATATTTAGTTTTTTCAGTTTTTATTCCAAATACCTGTATTACGAAATTCTATTTATTAATTGTTTATGCCCATAAACAAATATCGTAAGCAAAGCCTTTTCTTTTACCGTTTAAAAATACCTAGTAGGAGACCGAGGGATCTTAGGGAACTTGCATTCCACGAATTTTCGTGATTTTGATAAGAAATTTTTTATTTCAATCTTAATAAAACAAACAAAAATACTTTCGCGTTTAAAAATAATACATAATTTACATAACATATAAATAGGTAAATAACGTAATTATCTTCTCTACAAACAAGAATTGGGTTCGTGCACCTTTTTGTTGTTATATTTTGACTGCAACGAATAAAGTTGTATTGTTTTATGCAAAACTTCAGACTACGTGCTTGTTTAAATATTTGAGATCGCATCAAACTGGAGAATACTATCATTGCATAATAAATATCATGCAAATGCAAAAGCAGATATTTGCTACCTACAACTTGGTTTTGATTTTTTTAAGCGTGAATCCAAATACTACCTACAATACACAGATAGAATACAATAAAAAGGTATAAAAATTATTACCATATTATATAGGCGGCCTTATTGCTTAATAGCGTTCTCTTCCAAGCCTTTATACCTATACCACAGATTAGAGAATAGTTACTTCGTAACCTATACTGGCTATAGTCAATATTCAATTTCATTTAAATTAGGTTTCTTTTGAAAGCCTCACTGAAAGTTTTCACACTGAAAAAGGAAATTGAAACTGAGACCTCTTTGTAGACAGCTAAAGAATTAGGTACTTAATCTTAATTAGGTAGGTAGGTGTCTATAAAATGCTAAACTAAAGTGAGGTACATAGATTGGGGACTTTAGCGAAATCAGATGAAAATAAGGGTCCTCTTTTGAAGAAAGTTATTTACGTAGTTAATTATAAATCATACTTAGTTATATTGAACTAAGTATTTAAATCTATACATATAATTGGTCCGATACCTTTAATTACTGTCAATATACAATTAACAATAGGAAGATTAATCATATTATCAAAATTAATATCTGTCACTACTATCTATATAATAATTTTAGTATGATCTAACTAACAAACTATTGTCTTTTTTACACGCTTTATATTAGCTTCACCTGTATGTTTGTAAGTTTGTAACCGACTTCTTTGGGCGCGATTTTGACCCACTTTAAACGGCCAGATTTCGTTCAAACTTTGTAGATTTATTTAGGACCGATGACAATACACTAATTTGATAAAATAAATAATAGTTAAAAAAGAATAAAAAACACGCGATTTATAGAAAACCGGACTAAAAGCGTGTTTTTTAGTTTTTTTAAAGTATTATTATTTGGCTTAGCAATCACATAAAATGTCTGTCTTTCGTGATAGGTGATTTTCTTAAACTGCCACCAGGTTTGTCCGATAAGAAGGGGACTAATAGGCAGAGGAAATTATGACAGACAAAATTCCCTTACCGTAAACATTAATTTTAACTTCTATTCAAGTCAGCAAAATATAAATAAAAGTTATTTTGGGCATTCTTTATCATTTCACGGGTAAATGAGCAGGCGTGAAGGCCCTTTATAATCACCTCCCCGTACCAAAATACCTTCTGTTTTTAATATAAATTATTTTAATAAGCTAAGTGGTCCCTATTTTCGATTTTGTATTGCACGCCTCAAGCGAAGCGTTGAGGTGGGTACTACTGTCACTTCGCGCAAAACATCTGATTTTTCAAACTTAAAATGTCTTTATGTATCAAACATTGCACTTGTAAGATAATACATACACACACATATTAAGAAAAAACACTGGTAACGCCAATATAATTAAAATAGTAAATGTAGAAATTAAACGTT
>CAJQZN010031164.1:0-11573 GCA_907164685.1 Colias eurytheme | reverse complement strand
GTCAAATGACCCATAATTTTTTCAACACGGGCCTGTAGTCTATAAGAGGGTATTGATTAGCTGTTATACTTGCATTATATTTGCTTTTACTAATTAGGTACTTATAATCCCTAGTAATATTATAAATGCGAAAGTAACTCTGTCTGTCTGTCTATCTGTTACCCCTTCCCGATTAAACCTCTCAACCGATTTTGATGAAATTTGGCACAGTCAATGTTTAGACCCTGTGAAGGAACATTGGCTACCATTTATTAAAACACCACGTGGGCGAAGCCGCGGGCGGAAGCTAGTAAATAATAATACTAGTTTTTCAACCCCGACTTCGTTTGCTTTCAGTAGGTTTTCGTATTTGCACCTATATTTTATTTTCTTAACAGAAAAAGCGAAGAGTGAAGCTGCGGACTCTAACTAGCATAAAATCATATGTCGTCGAATAATATTAAAATTTATAACTAATATAATAAACATGATTGTATGTGTGGATACCTACTGGATGGATGGATATTGTAACTCTTTCATATAAAATCAGTTGATCGTCAGATCTGTATGAAATTTTGTATGGAGATCAAACTCAAACTCAAACATTTATTTATTCAATTAGACTTCTTCTAGAAGCACTTTTAAAACGTCATTACATATTTTAACATTTACCACCAATTCGGAAAGCAGTATCTACGGAGAAGAACCGGCAAGAAACTCCATAGTTGCTCTTTTAAATCATGTCAGTTTTACAATTTTTTAATAAATATAAATCTCGTGTCACAATGTTTGTCCTCAATGGACTCCTTAACCACTTAACCGATTATAATAAAATTCGCACACCTTGTGCAGTTCGATCCAACTTGAGAGATAGGATAGTTTAAACATGAAGGTACCACGGGCGAAGCCGGGACGGGCTGCTAGTTTAATTATACAATATACATATTATGTAACATCATAGTAAATTATAATAATAAAGAACTGTTCTGTGGTTTTTACGCGACAACCCGATAGATGACAGTCTGGATTACACATAGGATACTTTTTACCCGGGTACCACTCGAGTGAAGCCGCGTGCGCCAACTAGTATGTACGTTGAATAGTTACTAGTGAACTTGACAGATTTTATACTTTTAAAAATATTTAAATGCCTGTTTTAGAAGAAAAAAGCTTACCTATCTAAACAACATTATCATTATATTATGTAAGCATGTTTAATAACACTTCCAGTGTTACAAGTGTTTATGGGCGGTGGTGACCACTTAACATCAGGCCCACCTGCCCCTTTGCTTGCTCTGACATAAAATAAAGCATGTTTAATGTATGTTGGTAATAAATACACCAGCTCTTACATTAGTCTCCGAGACGACGCGGAAAAAACCGACGCCGAGAGAAAACTGGATGTGGCTGACAGTTAGTTGCGCGTGCGCATGGTAGCTACGGCAACGGGGGGAGCTTTTTAGATTGAACCTGAGTCTAGGTTAATACTAAGCTTATAAGACGGTCTTAGTATAGCCACTCCCCGGACACTCCCTACAAAATCATCGTTTTGACAGTCACACTGTAGAGACTGCAAATGTGTGTGTTAACGCTTTATGGTTGACACATTTTTGACTAGCGTAAAAAAAAAAATTCGCGTTTTCCTGATGAAATACATCCGTAAACAGCACAATATCTAAACATTTTCTACGAAAAACGATAATCACAAATCCAAAATAATAAAATTACTTTTAAGTCAATTTGATTAATGTTGTCAATCTTCGTTGCGTATCGTCCCTGTAGAAAAATATGGACCATTTTTAGACTGATCGTGCGGGGGAGGCAAGTGTTTAATTTTGGCGGGAGGCGGAGAGTGTCCGTTCTGTAGCGTTTAGCTACTAGTTATTATGTATTCTGTGGTATAGCCACGTATAGGTATCTAGTATGGTTTGATATTGAAATTTTGTCTTAAAGGTAACAAGTTCGACGTTTATCTACTAACTAGCTTTCTACCCGCGGCTTACGCGTTTTCAAAGAAAAACCCGCATAGTTACCGTTCCCGTGGGATTTCCGGGATAAAACCTATGTGTCCAAACTTGCCCTCTATATCGGTCTCTATCGGTTCAGTAGTATTTGCGGGAAAGAGTAACAATTATAGGATACATACATACACACATACACATACATCCATCCTCACAAACTTTCGCATTTATAAAATAAGTAGGATAGGATAGGATTAATCTAAGATTAGAACAAGCTTTAATTTTATAACTCACTAGGTGTCCCGGCAATCGTTGTTCTGCCTTTCTCTTATCACTTAGAGGTATGAAAAATAGATATTGACCGATTTTCAGATCCACCTAGGCATATAAAATTTCATGACAATCGGTCCAGCTGTTTCGGAGGAGTACCTATGATAACTAACATTGCTACACGAGAATTTTATATACTTACCTAGCTTACCGCCCGCGGCTTCGTCCGCTTTGTCTAAAACCGAATAAATTATATACTAAAACCTTCCTCTTGAAACACTCTGTCTATTAAATAGATTGAAGCATACAAAGAGGCATAGGGACAGAGAAAGCGATTTTGTTTTATATTATGTAGTGATATGGTAGTAAAAAAATTGTATGTATACCCAAGTGTAAATTTTTAAGTGAAGTAATAAAATATAACCGTTTTAAATATCGTTAGATAAATAATTATTAAATGTATGAATGTGTTTCGGAGTTTGTATGCTAATTAATATCACCTAAATGGTAAGACCATTTGCAAATAGCTGTGGAGTAAATGTAAAATTTAAATGTGGTGGCTCAGTGGTGAGATCTTGGACTTCAAATCGATAAGTCCGGTGTTCGAGACCAGGTGAGCGCGCAGGAAACAAATTGATTTTTCAATAATTTATCTGCGCATGTTGTAACATTACCACTGCTCGAACGGTGAAGGTAAATCGTGAGGAAACCGAAATGTCGAAGAATCAAAAGTTCGACGACATGTGACATCCGCCCGCATTTGGCCAGCTGCAGCGTAGTGGATTATGGCCTGTACTATCATAGGAGGCCCGTGTCCCAGACTCCCAGCAGTGGGAACGTATGTGGGCTGATGATGATGAAATGTTAAATGATCAAAGTTTGGCTATCTGGCTATTCTAGAGTTGTGTTAAAAATATATTATAACTTTTATCCGTTTTTGGTGAAATTTTACGGGAATAATTTTGATATCCTTTCAATTTGAAATTATTAAATCGTCCTAACTCCTATACCAATTTAAGATTTTTGGTAACAAGCATTGAAAAGAAAATATAATTTAATTGGGTCAACGTCCTCCCTTTTTCAAGTCGGTTAATAAAATCTACGAAAACGGGTCAGTACTGAAAGCAAGTGTGTTTAAATAGTGTCGGATGTGTGAATAAAATTCAAAAAGCATTCATTCAATTTAACTTCATTGCGATGCTTGCTGCGTGGATCGTAAGAGTGTTATTTACCCGACTGTGCGAAAAGGAGGGTTATGTAGCATAGGCCAGTTTTGGACTAAGGAATTACGGTGTACTCCTGATGATCTCGTTAACAGAGGATCTATAACACCTTGGTCTCCCCGTGACAAAGTTCGCTGTAAAGTGTGCGTAACGCTCGGTTCATAATAAAATGAATAAACCAGGTTTAAAAACCGTTAAAGATTTTTAAAGGACTACGGAATCGCGGCTTAGATGGACTATCCAACAGTAAAATAATTTTTCAAACCGAACCCCGCGGTTCCTGAGATTGACGCTTTCCGGCAAACAAACAAAAAACTTTTCAGCTTTATTACATTAGAATAGATTGTGCATTCATCTTAGGACAGAAAAAAAAATTTTTGACGCCGACGTTGCATATTATGTTGAGAGACAGTGAACACAATGGTCTGTTAATTTTTTGAGTGTTTGTCTTTGGCACACTTTAAACGGTAAACGGCTTGATGGATTTTGACTTGAGACGTGTCGTTAGATTCGTCTTTGTTTAGTGTCAAATAAGAAATAATATTTGAAATAAGAAGTAATATATATGGATTTTCGAACATGTCTTTTTGTTAGATAATTTAGATGTTCAATTGAGAATTACTCTTGAAAGTTCAAAGCTTTCAAATTTCTTCAATTGCTTATGATTGATTAAAATTGGTAAGAAGGTACGTTCATAATGCCAAAAGAACAAGTTTTAAAGTTTGTTATGATATTAAGATCTAAGGGCGGCCGTACACGGACCGCCTCAAGCAGTTGAGACCGACGGCTTGAAGCCGCGACCGCGCGGTGAACTATAGACATTCATTCACCGCCGTACACGGTCCGCTAGAGCCGTCGCGACCGCTTCAAGCCGTCAATTGCGCTGTTTGTAGCGACAGCTCGAGCAGTCAACGACCGACCGCTCGAGCAGTCCATGTACGTCGCTCAGCCGTTACTCGAGCCGCCCGTGTACGGCCGCTCTAAGTCATAATCGACATTAACAATGTCCACCACTTTATTCCGGGGTAATCATAGGTACGGGTGAACCGATTTTAAAGGAATTTCTACGAGACACTTAAAAAAAATGTTTTTCTAAAACAAATCATCTAGGTATAAGAAGAACTTGTATCAGTCGACTTGAGAACTTCCTCCTTTTTCAAAGTCGATTGAAAATATCTTAAAACATGAATGCGAGAAAAGCCACGTTCAGAAGTTAGTATTTAACAGAACCGTTTTGAAATTCATTCCGTTGTTAAAAGGAAAATGCGAACAAAAAACAACCGTTCGTATGACAATTTCATTTCTTTTGCATTCGAAAGTTAATCGTGACGGATGGGAGAATTACAATATTGCAGGGTTGGCGAACGTGGGCTTTTAAATAATAAAATATAATTATTGAATGAATGAATGAATGAGAATTCTTTATTGCTATAAAAATACAAAATACAAATATAAAAGCATACAATACATTTAAAATAAAAGGTGGCCTTATCGCTAGGTAGCGATCTCTACCAGGCAACCCTTATTATCTACGCAGGATTTTCAAATGAAGATGTTTCGTTCGATTTTTCGTCCCTACCCAGAACGATTATCGATTATTACTTTTTAATCTGTAGAAATCCTGCTCGTTTAGTATAATGATTGTGTATATATCTATACTAATATTATAAAGCTGAAGAGTTTGTTTGTTTGTTTGTTTGAACGCACTAATCTCGGGAACTACTGGTCCGATTTGAAAAATTCTTTCGGTGTTAGATAGCACATTTATCGAGGAAGGTTATAGGCTATATTTCATCACGCTACGGGCAACAGGAGTGGAGCCACGGGGGTGAAACCGCGCGGAGCAGCTAGTGTAGATATATAAATAAATTCCAATAGCTATAATGTATTTTACGTGTGTCCCTTTTCTTTGACTCGGTACCTACCCCTTAATCTGAGTAGATAGGGACGTGATTACCCATTTGCAGTCATAACAAGTAACAACATAAAAGGTATTTAGATTTATCCTACTAATCCTATCCTACTATCCTACTATATCCTATACCATATAATATTAAAGTTTGTGAGGATATGTATGTGCGTGTTTGTTACTCTTTCACGCGAATACTAGAATTGATTACAATGAGATTTAGCACATATATAGAGGGTAACATGGACATAGGAGGATAGGTTTTATCCCGGAAATCCCACGGGAACGGGAATTATGCGGGTTTTTCTTTGAAAACGCGGTGGAAGCCGCGGGCGGAAAGCTAGTTTTAATATATATAGCTTTTACTTTAAAACCATTCATACGCAGACATATTTATATTTCCTCAAATTCTATAAGTCTATTGTATCGTATAAAACATTTATGTTATTAACATAAATGTCTTATGTCATTTTTAAGTAGATAATAAAAAAAAGGGTTATGAACGCCTCGTGTTCTAGGCCCAATCAAATACATATTTAATTATTTATCTTATGGATTTCATATGATCAAGGAAATTTATAATTATATTTGCACAAAGTGACAGCCCTGTAGTCAATTTTATGATCGTTAGATGCAACGAAACGTAACAATTAACAATGAATGCTACTGTTCTAGTAATTATTAAAATATTTTATAGACGACCCGATTGGCGGTGGTTTTTTGTGACATATAAACGTGGGTAATCGTAGAGGTAATTAAAAATAGAGGTGGGAAGACTTAGGGCTGTCTGTGTGCGGAAATATTCGGTGTTTAGAAGGAGACAGGAGATTTCATTTCTGTGTCTCTCGTTATACGACTGCAGCTAACAGTTACTTTTGGATAATAAAGTAATAATCTCACAGTTAAATTAGGATTTTGGTTTTTTTGTGTGAAAATATTTTTAATAGACAATTTCAGTTCAGATGCGTGTTGATCACTAAAACTAGCTGCCCCGGGAGACGTTGTTCTGCCCTATTTCCCTTTTTACGTTTTGACTCTCCATATATTATATATGAAGTATGAACCTTCATTGTGCGTTAACAAATACGTTAAGAAAATACCCTTTTTTTGTTTTACGCTTAGCAATATTCAATTTCACTACACGTATTAAAAGCACAGTCGCTTCCCGCGTTTGTCCTAATGCCTGAATGCTTAGATCTTTAAAACTACACTACTGATTGTGATGAAGTGCTTTTAATAGATAGATTCAACAGGAAGGTATCTATATAATTTATTAGGTTTTAGACAAAGCGGGCGGAAAACTAGTTATTTTAATAGGTATATATGAAAATAATAACTTCAATCTTCTATGAACGAAGCTTACACGCGTAACCAAATTAATATTTAAATAAATTAATGAATATAACTAGATAATACTAGTAAATATCACTTTTATATTGTTTTTTAATTTGCAAGATAATGTGTACTTAAAACATAAACATGATTCTCAATGGAAAAATATAAAGAAATTTAGGTATAATTTATATTTGTTATCTTAATTGATATATCTGGATTGTCGACAGATGTACATAATTCAAGATTATAGTATTGTAATATATCATTAATCACGATGAAATTATATTTCATAATAATATAATAATTTTGACTGACTTGTTGGCTTGGTTGGTAGTAGCGCTGCCTTCCAAGCCAGAGGTCGTGGTTTCGATTCCCGCACCCGGGGCAAATATTTGTGTGATGAACATAGATGTTTGCTCTGTGTCTGGGTGTTAATTATCTATATAAGTATTTATTTAAAATTATATATATTTGTATGTTTATCAGCCATCTGGTTTCCATAACACAAGCGAAAGCTTCGTATGGGATCAGATCGTGCCGTGTGTGAAAATTGTCCTAAATATTTATTATTATTATTTTTTATAAAATTAATTATTTGTGTAAAAAAGAAAACTTATCAATGACTGACTAATATAACAACGCATAAACTAAACAACTGGTGAGATTAGAAATTGTATATTTTGCTGCAAACTTCGTTCAATTTGTGAGCACTAAAAAAGGATGTTTAGAAATAAGCAAGGTTAAGAGGGAGGGGGTTAAGTTTATAATTCTTTATTTACGATAAATATTTTCATAATTCGATGATCTTATGCATGTTAATCTTATTAATATTGGAAATAAGCCTCTTGCCCCGGTGTTACCTGCAGTTTGAAGCTAGTAGAACAATCGACAGTGTCTAGAGAAAAAATATTACGACTGCCTTATCTTAAACTCACAAGCTACAATTACGCAGTAAACTAACAAATTCAATACGTAAACGTAAACATCAATAAATGTTTTCGAAAATACCATGTAGGTACCGACGGGACGGGGTCGTTCAAAATCATTGGAATGATAAGCGCTATCAGCGGTTTTTGACGCGTACAAAATATGTGACTGAGTTCACCCACTGTATGGTGATATCGAGAAATTGAGTTTGTAATTAAATCTGTCCGTTTATCAGTCGTAAAATCGAATCAAGAAGTCAGGAGTATATAATTGTGGCTAATTTGACACATTCTTTAGCTGTCTCTTTTTCGCTCACGATAGTTGAAACTTGAATCTTGCCATCTAAATCAATAGTGCGTTAGTACGCTGTTTATGAAGATCGAATATTGGTAACCTATCTACACCTTTTTACAAAATAGGGAAATAATAATAAAAGAATAATATAAGAGAGAGAGAGAGAGAGTGTCAGAGAAACACGCGCACGCCGCAATGCTTACAACTATTAACAGCAAAAAATGTCGTTACAAAGGTTACAACTTTTGATCTTAGTTCTGCCTAGACCCTTTCGCAACGCGGGCTAAAGAACTTCATTCCAAAAAATAAATAATAACTATAGTCTTTATAGCAAAATCTCTCCCCAATGTAAAAGACGATCAATTAGAAAAAATTAAATGAAACTTTAAAATTGTAATCTAATAACTTGTCGATATCGCAGCATAGTGCGTAATCACACAAACGCAGTGGGTAAATAACTCTGGAGCGAGTGGAAAAAAATAAAAAATTTAAAATATTTCCCTCCGCGACACAAACTGTATACGGTTTTGACTGATAACAGATGAACCCGGTGACCGGGCGTTATCGTTTTTTTGAAATTTGTTCGTTTATGTTATCGCCGTTTTTGGTGTTTCTGTGGAAGTTGTGTGTCCCGTTTTATTTGTATTTAGATGTTTTGATGTTATTTTGTAAGAATGTATATGTGTGCGGTATGCTTTGAACGGCTCGACCGATTTTGATGTAATTTTATCAAGAGGATGATTCATTTTGATCAACCCACATCAAGGAGATTAACTATTCGAAATGTAAATAATTTTGTTGAAACAATACAATATTAAATATGACTGTACAATAAATATTAAATACATATAACTAAGGATTTCCAAACAAATATGCAAAACTAGATGTGTAGGTTTGTTTCACGCATTACTCAGAAACTAGTCTAGTCATTGAACATTGCTTTTGCATTAGCTAAAATGTATTTAACATTATTAATATTTGAAATAAAAATAAAATAAATAAATAATTCCTTTATTTAACACATAGACCGGGAGATACTGACACAAAATTTCGAGTCATTTGTAACAGGATGGCGGTTCTACAGGGGTCTTAGTACGCAATGACAAAAAGAAAAACGATGGTGTGAACGCTGGTACCGGCGGCTTAGTCGCGTGGGCGTTAGTCGAACTCGTCGTAAAAATAGCGAAAGTCAAACGATTTGTAACACAAAAATTTTAGAATTTACCGATAGCCCATAAAAAAGAAGTAGGCGGTAGTGTCATGCCATACTTTTCCGGTGTGACTTACAGCCCGCCATACCGACGCGAATGTGTTGATTTAAAAAAAAACAATTCAACCATTTGTACCAGGCTCACTTTTGCACAGGTAACCATCGTCGTGCAGCCATTTACGAAAATCGCCATGCCATACTTTTCGGACGATTCCAAATGGTCGCCATACGGCCGAAAATCTGCAAATTTTTTTTTTCGCCGAACCATTTGTAACACCCTAAATTTTTTTTTCAACAACTCCTGAATGATTATAAATAGAAGCGTGATAATGCCATACCTACCTGTGGGAGGTGGCGAATATGTATAAGATTTTTTTTTATTGTATGATTTTATTCGTATTTTGAACGATTTGTAACAGTATGGCATTAATCTTTCCTATAAGTTTGAGGTTCAACAAATATAAATACAAAATTTCAAAGATCTAGGTGGTAGAAATCTTCACTTCTATAAATTAATAATAAATTTATTTATGAAGTATGGCAGCACTTTTTCCCCCTACTAGAAGTATGGCAAATATAATAATGGTCACATTTTATCAAATACTCTCCAAAAATCCAAATGCAATACTGGTACAAAAAGTTTGGCGAAAAAAAAAATTTTTGCAGATTTTCGGCGGTATGGCGACCATTTGGAATCGTCCGAAAAGTATGGTATGGTGATTTTCGTAAATGGCTACACGACGATGGTTACCTGTGCAAAAGTTAGCCTGGTACAAATGGTTGAATTGTTTTTTTTTAAATCAACACATATGCGTCGGTATGGCGGGCTGTAAGTCACACCGGAAAAGTATGGCATGACACTACCGCCTACTTCTTTTTTATGGGTTATCGGTAAATTCTAAAATTTTTGTGTTACAAATCGTTTGACTTCGCTATTTTTCCGACAAGTTCGACTAACGCCCACGCGACTAAGCCGCCGGTACCAGCGTTCACACCATCGTTTTTCTTTTTGTCATTGCGTACTAAGACCCCTGTAGAACCGCCATCCTGTTACAAATGACTCGAAATTTTGTGTCAGTATCTCCCGGTCTAACACAGATTTAACAAGACAGGATTATCAATAATATGGTGTATTTCACAATATTAATTAATTAAGGGCGGATTTTTCAATCCTTGGTTAAAACTTATTCGTCGAATAATGTATAAAACGACCATTTTAAAAACGTATTCTAATTGCCAGTATTTGACAGTTTACGTGACATTTTAATATTATCGTGTAATACTTTATTGGACGGATAAGTTTTATCCAAGCATTGAAAAATCGGCCCTTAATAATTTAAAAAATTGAAGCAAATTTTTATGAATTAGTGAATTGATGTTTTATCTTATACAGGGGCGGTTTTTCAATCCTAATAAACTATTACATAATATCATGGAAGTATAAAAAAAAAACGGACGGAGTATCGCCTAAACATTGAGTGAAGCCTAGTAATGGCGGCGACACATCCATGTGTGTGTGCCAGGTTGATTGCCAGATGCAATAAAATTACCCCACACTTTAGTATTTTTATTTTTCAATTTGTTATACGTTTTATGTGTACTCTAACTATTAGAACCTATGCATAAATACAATTACTATTTAGCTTTGACGAATCAACCACTGGACGCGAACGGCGATACCAAAGGAAAATGTATGAAAACTTGTTCAACCAATATTGGGGAGAGGAAAGGTAATGTCTCCTTAATTATTATTAAAATAAATAAAATGTCAGTTTATAACCAAACAAATAGGAAACATGCTTCATACGATTTCAGTATACATATACTTGAAATTTTCAAATAAACAGTCTTTTTTCTATAAATATGTATGTATGTCTGCATTCATTTAAATACTCGATTTTGTTTATATTCTTGTAGAAATTGTTTATAAGTTTGTAAAACTAGTTAGTTCGGAAGACGGGGTCGTTTTTAGAATATTAATTATAAACTGTTATTAAAATTTTATTATGCACAATTAATATGCCATCTCTTCTCGCTTGTTCTAAAAGGTTCCATAACATTCTCTAGCAATTTGCAATTCTACTTTATTATCGGATGTTCCAGAATGTTCTATAACATTCCGTAATTCTAACTTATATAGTAACTTCTCAATAATTGTTCGAGAACGTTTCATAAAATCCAGAATATTCCGTAATTCTAACCTGTATCTATCAACTTCTCAAATTGTTCTGGAATGTTGCAGAACATTCCGTAATTATTACATGTTTATTATTACATCAACTTCTCGATTTAAAAGAGCAACTATGGAGTTTCTTGCCGGTTCTTCTCCATAGATACTGCTTTCCGAATCGGTGGTAGATGTTAAAATTATGTATTGACGTTTCAAAAGTGAGTTTGATTGTTCTGGAATGTTGCATAACATTCCGTAATTGTAACCTGTATCCTTCAACCTCTCAATTGTTCTG
>CAJQZN010031158.1:859-17039 GCA_907164685.1 Colias eurytheme | reverse complement strand
AATATTTATTAAAAAAAATTATGAGGCGTGCACTTTTGGATTTTTTTCAAAAGTATTTCCACATGATTATAGGGGAAATAATAAAATAAATTATAATTTACTAGCTTACCACCCGCGGCTTCGCCCGCTTTGTCTAAAACCCAATAAACTATATACTAAAACCTTCCTCTTGAATCACTCTATCTATAAAAAAAAACAGCATCCAAATCCGTTGCGTAGTTTTAAAGATTTGAGCATACAAAGGGACATAGGCACAGAGAAAGCGACTTTGTTTTATACTATGTAGTGATAGTGATAGTGATAGTAAGAATTTGGTTAAAGAAATGCGTAGCTTTAAATATTTTCATTTGAAGCTTTTTTGAATAATTACAATATATGTATCATCTATATAACTACAACTAAATAATATAACAGAACGTTATAACATTATTATGTCTTCCATGTTATGTCTTGTTTTCAAATAAAATGTGACAATAAATGTTTGTCACGAATTCTTGGCAATACACCTCACTGCCGCTATTTGAAATATTTACTATATAACATTTTCGGAGTTTCATTGATAATAATGCGATGTTCACTAATTTTCATACTAGAATGCCCTTGGTATGAACCTTGAACATAACCATCGTTAGAATATAGATTGGTTAATGTATTATCGTCGGCACATTTCAGAAGCATAAGAAATTGAATAGATTAATAAAATCTCCATTTACATGCTAGTACCATCATGAGCAAAGAGACTTCTGCATCATGGTGTTGATATAGTTATTTCCCGTTCCGCTAATGTAACTGAAATTGAAAAATATCTAAAACTAGCGGTCCGCCCCGGCTTCGCCCGTGGTACATATTTACGTTTTCTCTACGTAAAAACCATCCTCGTACTTCAAGGAATATAATAAAAAAAGAATTATCGAAATCGGTTCAGCCGTTCTCGAGTTATGCGCTTACCAACACATTTTGCGATTCATTTTTATATATAAGATGATATAAACGTGAAAGTTTGAATGGGTGATTGTTACTTTTTTATTATAAGCTGCCGAAAATAACTCTTTTATAAAAAGCTGCCGATTAAATCGTAAAACGATAGTTTAAAAGCTGGACTAGCACATATTAAGCTTAATATCTTATCACATTTTAGCTACTGGTTTCATCTGGAACTTGGAACCTCGCGATCTATAAGAATCGAAATATAAGACTTAAACCTGAAACCTCTCAGTCTATAAACCATATTTACCACTAAAATCGGTATACGTAACGAGCAAAAAGCTATTTCATATTACAGAATGCAGCGCACGTTGCAATAATTAATCTTTTTATAGATTTTATAGCCTCCGTTCGTTCGGGCAATGTATTGCATATACTTAACTTGCTACTTGTATATGGATTAATGAATTCAAAAGGAAATTGTATTAATATTTTTTTTATAGAAATATGATTAAATAGACTGAATGTAAAAGAAACGCACTCGAACTCCATTGATTGGATTTATGTAGTTTTGTATGAATGTTTTCTATGAAAAGATATTCTGAAATGTTTTAACATTTTTTTATTAAATTTTATATCGATTAGTAAACGGAGGTTTTTATTTTGCAACAACACAAAGAAATAAGTAATAATATATTATGTGACCGGTTTAAAGTTGAAACTAAATTTCATTCAAAAGTTAATCATATTTGCTAAAATCTGTACCTACTTAAAATACACGGATACCTATTTATTACGATAAATAATAGTAATGTGATATCACAACTCAATTATTCACACAAAATTAAAATAATATCTTCAAACATACGAAACGGCGGGATATTAATGAAAAATAAATATTGTTATGTTTGTCCAATTATCGAGCAATGGGATTATGTTTATCGCGACCCGTTTACTTCATAATACTAATTAAGTTGGCTCTCCATTATTTTTCATTGATTTAATATGGCTGCCGAAATGCAACGATAATTATTTGATGTAATTATCTGGTATTTCATTGATGGTTCACTTTGGATTGAAACTATATTACACTTACAAAAAAAGTTGATGGATGTTTTTTACTATACTACACAAAAACGGCTGATCAGATCTTGATAAACCTCGGCATAGGTATCCATGGTTTGAATACATAACTTATTTGACATAAATCAAGAATATACAATGACCACTTTGCGTTTATCTTTGTGTGCGCCTAGGTATTATGTATAGTTATTTGCTTGAGCGAAATCAAGATGGTGGTTAACATTCCATTATCTAAAAGAGCACGTAAAGTTGTCGATCATGTGATGATGTCTTCCCGATTATTTTAGTCACCTGAATAAGAAATGTTTAAATTTAGTGTGCTTATAATATAGGGATTGTAATTATATTTATCTTTGGGCACATACTAAGGCACAGCCAAAAATATAGGTATCTCCTGCGCAACTAGTCTAGTACGATATTGCCCAACCATCAAAATTCGGTCAGAATAACCACTAGACTAAGCAATAAATGTACCATTTATTACAAGGATAGCAAAGCATTTGAATCAATCAGATCAGCCTGGTCTCAAGAGCTTACGTCTGTATGAATTATTTTTAGTTTCCACCGGCCAGATACAAAGTAACTGTATTCCTATTTATATTAAGTTTATGAGTGCCTTTGGTTAGTTAGTGGTGAGTTTTCAGCGAATTATGCAGAATGGATAAATGAAGAGGCAATTCTAAGAGAACATTGTCAGTTTTATTGAGTACCTACTTAAGTACATCTGTGATTTATTATTAATCATATCAATACACTAAATAACCAAACATATGAACTACAGTTGTACCAATATATATATATATTAACAGAATTATTACAAAGTAAAAAGACACAACTTAACGATAAGAAATTCTTAAATGATGTTTGTTTTTTCATAAAAAATATGATAATTTTGCTTTGTGATCAAAGGCGCTTTTTTGAACCCAACAAATAATATCTAATATCTTGCTTATATTTCCAATTCATAAAATATTATAATGGACATTGGAATGAATTTTTATATAATACTAGCGGTCCGCCCCGGCTTCGCCCGTGGTACATGTTTACGTTTTCTCTACATAAGAACCATCCTCGTTTTTTAAGGAATATAATAAAAAAAGAATTATCGAAATCGGTTCAGCCGTTCTCGAGTTATGCGCTTACCAACACATTTTGCGATTCATTTTTATATATAAGAAGATTAAGTTGGTCTCTGTAATGTTCCATATATTGGAGAAAAAATAATTACAAATTTTTGTATAGACGATGGTAGAGATGATGTAAGGGATGGAAAATTTAACGTAAATAGTATATGCGAGCGAAGCAATATTTTATAAGCTGATAATTTTATAAACCAACGCTCTATCATCAAGCTTACCAATAAATCATCAACTAACCAACAATCCTTTCATAACAGATCCGAAAATATTTTCTAACATTCAAAATAGTTATCCCCTACTTCAATCTAAAAATACAATTAACCTTTGAAATTATCTGTTTGAAATAAATGGTGATTTCACAAGCGTGTGAAGAATATACAGTCTGGTGACGACGTATGTCAGTGTTGAGTAATTATTTACTACGTTTACTTCGCCTCTTTTATTGGTATTTTAATGTTTAAAGTAATTGGTTTGTATGACTGTTTCTTGGTAGGTAAAATAATACACTTAGGTACTAAGGAATTGCATAAATGATGAAATTAATATTAGTAGGTACTTCAGCCAGGCAAAAGGTTGCTTACGATCTAATTTTGAACTGTAAAAATAACCAATTTAATTATAACAAAACATATTTTTATAAATAACTTTTTCAAAAAATACTTACTAAAGAATTAACAACAATACTTTTATAAAAAATTGAAAAATTATCACACTTTCAACAAAAAAATAACAAAGAACAGACTACCTATACTTTCAATAAAAGCTCTATCATAACAGTATCAAAAGCTCAAAAAAAGAGCGTATATGCCGAGAACACGTGTCAGAAGTGAAACTTCTTTGGCAAGATTCAAATATGTATACCAAAATCGTCGCCTTACTCCATGACGTGACGGCATTGCCATGACGCGACCATGAAATTTTACTCTTAACGCGCCCAAATAAGTTTGACTTCAAAAATTAAAAAACTTCATACTGACTATTTAACTCTTCAGGTGTTCTGGTTTTAAACAGTCGTAAATAAGTAGAATCGAATGCAAACATTTGTTTTCTATAGATAGATGGTTCATTGAAATTACATTCCACGGTATTCTTATTTCGACGTTTTAAGGTCGATAATTGAATGGCAAATTGAACAGAGGGTTAACGCTTTTTTAAGATGCAGGAAGGATTAGTCGTTATTGTGTTTTAGATTTTGTGTGATGAGTGTTAGAAATGTTTGGAATGGTTTTGATTTTGTAAGTATTGTGCATTCTAGACAAGATTCGATTAATTTCAAGCTTTTATTTAATTTGCAATGTAATGTTTCTTTTTTATTTGTTACAATTTAAGTCAAATAGTTGCCCGATTAAAAAAATAGGTACCTAATTCTGAAACTTTGTTCATTTAAAAACGTAGTGAACAAAAAGGGATAATTTAATAATCACGTCATTATTATATTTTTTAGATAGCATTAGATATACAAGCAGTGACTAATAAATTTTTTGAAACTATGTTACAATTTCCGTTAATGTCTCAATTTTCTTTTAATAAACATGATTCATGCTACTCTTTTGATCGATGAAAGAGTTGTGATTCATTATTTATAAATGAATAACCATATATACCTAGCTTAATTATTTATTTAAGTAAAATGAAATTTTAGTAAGTTAAATTATAATTGTTTACGTAATACGTCTTGATAATCTTCTACAAAGCTACCAATAAAGCTTCTTGTTTTTAAGCTATTGCATAGCTTCTATCGCGGGCCTTGAGCGCGGGGACCGAATCCAGAAATTCCGTAACGAAAAAACCTCACGCTCCCCACTCCGACGGGCACGGAGGTGTGGCTTGAAGGCATAGCATGCAATAGCTTTACCGCGGCAGTCCCCGATTGCCACACGTCTTTTTTATTGTTTTGTCTTTGTTCAGAGGTAATAAACACACAAGAAATAACACATACGTAACTAATACATTACAATATATTATTTCCATCAATTAATCTCAAAAAGCAAACAGCGTTATATAACAAACAGATTCGACTTGTTTTTCACAATTCACTAAAGGAAGCAGTCAATAAAAACTCTACTGCCATGTTTACGAGGATATTTCCCGATTTATTGGGTTCCGTAGGTGAGAACTGTGCCCTATTGTTAAGGCTCCATCTATGTGGGTTTATTTGTTTTTATAAATGTCGATAATCCGTCCGTTCGTCCGTCTTCGTCTCTGTAAGGGCGCTTGTGCACTACACGTTTACGTTAAGTTTAGGTTAGTACCGTAAAAAATCGGAATGCCGGACAGTCAAATTCCTTGTAGTGCACAAGCGCCCTAAGTACATTGGAAAAGTAATTAAAATATTTGATAATGTGTGTGTCATATCTTATTAGAAGATATTATACATAATTTTAAAAAGCTATTTGCAACCGTATTTTTGAACTTTCATTACATTTTTTTTTATTTCATTTCTATGTTAACATTGTTTAATATCAATAAAGGTTTTTAAATAAATAGAATTAAAGAAAAGTAACGTGTTTTTCTTCTTAACTTTGTCATACATACTACAATTCCTTACAGTATTACACTTAAAAATTAAAATATTACAAAACTCCTACCGACTTACACTTGACCACTTTATCACACCTTCATTTGTCATCCCACTCTCACCTGTCTGCACGTGCGAGCAACACTTGTTTTGACAAAACAATTATATTTATGGACCAACTAGTTCGACAATTTGTCTATGTCAGATGTGTGTCGAAAATTGATTTAGAGGGTTGGGAGCAAAGTTTTTTGAAGTTGCGAACGGTGTAGCAAAAAGTCCTATATGAAAATTCAATTTTTTAGAGAATCGGGCTCCATTTAAGGCGCAGTTGAGTGCATAGATAAAAAATATAAATGTAATAATTATATACTTTGAAACTAACGTAAATGATAAAATAATATCGTAGCTGCGAGTTGTGCATGCTTTAGTGGATACCTGGATTTAGAAAAATCCATTTTCACTCCTTTAAACTACAGTCAATCTGTAATTGTACGTGCATGTAACTTGTGTTGTTTAGTAGTCGGGTCTTGTCTCTTAAATAATTCTTCGCTGCACTAAATTAAGCTATATATTTAATTGAAGTAATGAAAATAGAAGCAATCGCCTAGAAGATATTCAGCTCTCATTGGAACTTTGCTCGAAATCCATGTCGTAATTTCTATACAACATTTTGAACGACGGGTTATGTAAATGATGTACTCGCTTTATAATAAGTACCATATTATATAAATACTATCTCTCCCATAAAGCGTAGCGATAATCATACATGTAGAATGTGTTCGTCAAGTAATATTCATAATGATATTAACATAAGAATGGGGGCGAATTCCGATGTCACACCGCAAAGCTTCGTATTAATAAATTCTGATGTCGCATGGTTTCAATTTATGCGAAATTATGGGGTTATTACTAGTGACCGTGACTTGTAGAACGTATTCTATTCTTAATGTGAATGATAATAGGAAGGGCTTGAGTTGGTTTGAGTATGGTTAATGATAGTTTTATGCTATTATTGTAGTGATTACGTAAGTACTACTACTACTTATTAATATTGACGAGTTGAATTTGATATTTTTGCTTTTATGACATTCAAATGCTTTATAAATATACATTTATAAAGGATTGGCGTGAAAGGATGCGGGTTCGAGTCCCGCCTCGTGATCGATTTTTTCTGTTCTTTATAAGTGTATATTGACGAGTTATTTCACACATGGCTTGTAAGATTATTGAAATATTTTAGAAGAGTAATTATCCTTCTTTCTTCTTCCTTCTAATTAAATGACGTAACTTATAATCTTATATCTTACTTGTAGCATAATCTTATAAGTACCTACGAAAAGAAGTTAAGTTTAAACATGAAACTTTTAGAATTTTCTGGTGTTTGATTTTACGCGAGTATTATACATTTAGAAATTAAAGACTTTTTAACGGATTTTAAACGCGATTTATTAATTATATTATTTTCCCGGCGTTTCGCTGTAAAGTGTTCGCTCCTTTTACTCATGCATTCAAAGCTAGACAGGAAAAATTACATATTTATAGTCATAATCTGATGAAAATATTGCACCTGATTGATGGTACAAAAGAACATCTTTTCTCTTATCAGTGATACTATTATAATAGTTCTAAGAATAGCATTGTATAGTCTCAAGTACCATATTATAGTGCAGATGCATTTCACACCTGTGTAATTGATCGATTTCTCTTTATAGGCAAAGCTGCATTCAGCCGCAGCTGATTTCTTATTAATCTTGTTCAGATAGTTCCTTTATTTTTTATAGAGGGGAAATCGTTGAGATAGTACCTAATATAATTCTATAGGTTTTAAGCAGTAACCGTTTTACAGAAATATGAACTGATTCAGTCTTAGATAGATTATTTCAGCAATTGTCAGGATACAAAAATTATAATTCACTAGCTGTGTCCCGCGGTTTTACCCGCATTGCTCCGTTCCTATTTGTCTTAACGTGATGATAATAGCCTTCCTCGATTAATGGGCTATCTGACACAGAAATAATTTTTCAAATCGGACCTGTTCCAGTTCCTGAAACAACAAACAAACTCATATTATATAAGCTTTTTAATATAAATTACAGTACCTATATATTGCGTACATATATTTCTATGCATACCATATCTGCGTCTTAATAAATCACCATGAAATTCATAAGTATAATCCAGACTCCAGTAGCAATATTTTTAAAGTATAACGATTTGTTGTTAACTAAAATATTTAATATAACATTATCTGGCATAATGCCCCCGTTTATCACCAGTAATCCTTTCGATAAGCTCATCATTTCCAATATATATTGACACCTAATACCACGTGATTACAAAATGATTATTTTGTATCGTTCATGTTGAAATTGCTAAACAATGCGGTGAGCAATTCAAACTTTACGACGATAATTTCAATATTATAAATATCAATCCTTTTATAGTATAGATCATGATTGATAGTTCGTTATACATCGCTTGTTTATTTAAATGTATATGAATAAGAAAGCGATCGAAAGCTACTATGTATTCGAAAATGTTATCTTTAATCCACAGATTACCAATGGATTTAACTTTGAGATTGAAACCTAGCATTGATATTTCAATTGCATACTCGCAAATAAATGTAGGTATTGTTATTTTTCATAATATCAGGAGCTAGAGAAAGTCCCTCAAAATCGGTATAGTGATTTTTGAGATAATATGAGACAAATAGACATATGTATTTGCGATAATTAAACAAACTATACATCATTATGTATATTGAGTGGTTCATGAAGTTTTACTTCAAGTGCAATTTTGTGCTGCCTTTATAGCATTAAATACAACCATAAAACGATAAGACACAGTAATAGAAACACACAATTCACTAGTTCCACTTTATTTATATTTTTTATTACAAATTATTAGTATTACAATGTATATTCTATTATTTATTCAATACAAAGCATAAATATACATAAGATACTTAAGCTTTCGTACTATATTATGACCGTATTCTACGCTTTTGTATATGTTAGAAAAAGGCACATGGTGCCAAACCATGATGGATCTTCTAGACCATTTGTATACCAGTCCAGTGAGCGTTTATTTAATAAAAACGTCATGTCGGCAAATAACAGGCGAATAGGTATTGATTAAGGCTGCGAGCTATAGATATACGGGTGGTACAAGTTGAGAGAGATAGCGATTAAAAACTAATCGTAAATTAGTCGCTTGAGGTAATTTGGAATAATGAAAGATTCGTTTTTTTAGATACACTCAAAATAATTATATGTAACTAGCGGTCCGCCCCGGCTTCGCCCGTGGTACCTACATGTTTAAACTATCCTATCTCTCAAGTTGGATCGAACTGCACATGGTATGCGAATCTTAATCCTATTAATATTATAAAGGCGAAAGTTTGTAAGGATGTATGGATGTATGGATGAATGGATGTATGGATGTATGGATGTTTGTTACTCTTTCACGTAAAAACTACTGAACCGATTACAATGAAATTTAGCACACATATAGAGGGTAAATTGGATTAACACATAGGATAGGTTTTATCCCGGAAATCCCACGGGAACAGGAACTATGCGGGTTTTCCTTTGAAAACGC
Organism: Colias eurytheme; assembly: GCA_907164685.1. Taxonomy (NCBI): domain Eukaryota; kingdom Metazoa; phylum Arthropoda; class Insecta; order Lepidoptera; family Pieridae; genus Colias; species Colias eurytheme. Next base: position 7,772 of record CAJQZN010031158.1, on the reverse strand, counting down.
AGGCGAAGCCGCGGGCGGAAATCTAGTTTTATTATAATCGGTTAAGTGGTTTAGGAGTCCATTGAGGACAAACATTGTGACACGAGATTTATATATATATTAAGATAAAGAAAACATATGAAAATGATATTTCTTTATTTGTAGAGGGAGATGTAATAATGATAATAATTTCTATTGCAGCCAAGAAATAATTTATATCATTCTGAAATTTTGAGCACTGACTTTATTCTATGCGTTTTTAGTGAGTGGTTTTTTTTTGTACATGGATAACTTATTAACAACTAGCGGTCCGCCCCGGCTTCGCCCGTGGTACATATTTATGTTTTCTCTACATAAGAACCATCCTGGTACTTCAAGGAATATAATAAAAAAAGAATTTTCGAAATCGGTCCACCCGTTCTCGAGTTATGTGCTTAACAACACATTTTGCGATTCATTTTTATATATAAGAAGAAGAAGATATACTTATTGAAGATACCAACGGCCACATATTGAGTTCCAATATTCATGAATAATTATTTACAATATGCATACAATAATTATTTACAATAAGCATACAATTTATATTCAATTTATTTTCCTGATCCCTCATAAAATATATTCAATATCCAACGTCCTCAATGATGGGAACTCGAACAAAGAAGAACACTCTATTTAGACTCTCTCTCTCTATAAACTTGTAAATATTATGCCTTTTCTGATACCGCTTTAACTCTATACCTCGTTCCTACCGGGTGCGGCTTGCCCTATCTACAATATATCGCCTGAGGCGTCGGCCTTTGTAACTGATTGATACATCCAACCCTCGCCTTGTTAACTTTTATTTTATTAAAAAAGATATTTTCCTTTTTTTCATTTTCTAGCGAAAGATAAAGGCCACTTTTTTAGTCCTTTGTAATGGGAATAAGGTACTCGCTTGAACATTTAGGGTCGGGGCCTATTTAGTGGCAAAAGGAAATTTTTCATTTATTCTTGTCTGTATTGTTATTTTTAAGAACGATATTGGCTCTGTTCATGTTCTATTGAACTTTCCGAATTTTTACTACTATAGGTACGTATTTTCCAGCCAACCTAATTATTTTCAAGGAGAATATCGGTTTTATGCGGTCTGTCATAAGCGTAACTTTACAATTTAACGTAATTCAGATTGTTATTTATAGCAATATTGTAAATGTGAAAGTTTGTTTGTTTGTCTTCCTTTCAGGTCGCAATGGAGCGATTCACAATTACCTAAAACAACAACATTTTAATTTTTACAGATGTAGTAATCGAACTTATATTGGATGAAATGGAAAATGGAAAGGACCATTAAACACTTACCGTTTCTTATAAGTCGTAACTCAAAACCCATTAAAATCTGTACCAAACAATTAACACGAAACATAACAATTTTTAAATTACCCAATTATCGCAAATTATAATCGCTACGGATTTCCAAACGAGGGTCATTCATTGCTCTCGAACAAAACCAGCCCGACTGCGAAAACGAACCGATCCCATCAGGCGGCAAGTCGCGTTCCAATAGCAGAAATAATCAGACAATTATGGCTCCAACTTACACGCAATAAACGTTGGAATCGCGTGTACGGATTCGGCGAATGTGTTAATACTGTACACATTCAAAATCAGGAGCGGAATAAAAAGATTGGACGTCATTATGTGGGCCAACAATGGTCCCTGGTGGAAATACCGGGATAGCATCTGCAACATTATAATAAAAGGTAACTGCGAATAGGTTTCCGGGATAAAATTTTATTGTGTAGCATCGACAAAGGGCTGGACAGCTCTGAGGGTGTAATTTAGGGATGCAATTGATCGTCTGACTGTATTGTATGGAATTTAGTAGGTATCAAATGTGTATTTTCTTTATTAAGGTATTTTATAAAGGGCTAAGAAGCCAAATAAAATGGCAGCGAATGAATATGTGTATGTATAGAATACTTAAAATCATGATTATTAAAAATTTCAAGTGGATAATATCTAGGAGCTAAATGCTTAAAGAGTAAAATTCATATTTACTTGTTGTCTTCCTTTTTGAAAGAATAGATATTTAGTTTAAGGATTCTGAACATTTAATGGATAGGCTATATAATTATATACGCTATTAAAACCTCCGTCCATTTTGGATTAGGATTAGGAGGGTATTAAGATTGAAAGCTGTACCTTTTTATGTTCAAAATTTATTAAAGCATCAAGTTGAATTTATAATTATTATAGATATAAATAGAAGTTACTCTACTAACGTAACGATTTATAAGTTAACCTTTGTACAAAGTCTATGTATAATAAGGGTAACTCAACATAAAGACGACGCAACTTTAAATCCCGCCTACTCATTGAAATATAATCTTCTTATACCTATATAAAATTCTCGTGTCACAATGTTAGTCTGCATACTCCTCCGAAACGGGTGGACCGATTCTCATGAAATTTTCTGTGCATATCGGGTAAGTCTGAGAATCGGCCAACATCTATTTTTCATATTATGTACCACGGGCGAAGCCGGTGCGGACCGCTAGTAATATATAACAATATAATTAAATCGTCATTAAAATTATTCCTATATGAAAATCAAGTTTGCATAAAATGTCTAAATATCAAATAAGAGTCATAGCACAGAATAGTAATTAGTACAGGTCATAAGCCCGAAAAAATTAAGCTGAAATCGGTGGAAATAATTAATGTAGTTTTGAAAATCGCTACAATACGAAAATCAAGGGGGGGTGAACTAAGAGTGAAGGGGTTCAAAAGACCCTTTTAAGCTATTGCATAGCTTCTATCGCGGGCCTTGAGCGCGAGGACCGAATCGAGAAATTCCGTAACGAAAAAACCTCACGCTCCCCACTTCGACGGGCTCGGAGGTGTGGCTTGAAGGCATGCTATGCAATAGCTTTACCGCGGCAGTCCCCGAGTGCCACACGTCTTTTTTTTAATTTTTGCTAATAAGTCTAAACCACAAATAGACCAATATGAGAGAGAGAACAATAAACTTAACCTTTAGACTATTAATTTCAAAATATGCACGTATTATCAAAATAGATTAATTACAGCAGCTTGTTAAAAAGCTTTGTACGAACGGGGCGGTGTAGGCAATAAATTTGAACGTCTGCGCGGCCTACCAACCTTCATTTCCTGTATTCCACTTAAATGTTCTAACACCCGTTATAAGTTTGAGTTTAAAATGAGGTGCAACTTAATGATGTGTAATGATTATTTATGTACGTAGGTATGTATTATGTATTCTGTTAGTATGTTTATGTGTTTATGTGTTTAAACCTTCAGCTAGGCTTGGTTTCCACTCTAATGTAAGATCCTAGTGTTTTCTAAATATTTTATGTAACAGAAAATTATTAATAGGCATACAGGCATTTTAATAAATTGTTGTGTATGTGGACTTCTCGTCAACACGCTTGTTGTAAAGTGTTCGAAACGCCGTAATAAATAATGAATTAACCACGTTCAAGTTTCGTTTAAACGAAAATTTCTAAATTACATACTTTTCTGTCACTTGCTTTATTATTAAGAAATAAAATCAACCATCTCCATGCTTTCTGTAGGATTTTTTTAATCCTCTTATATTTTGAATGTAAAGGCACGCAACAATCATAGTCATAGTCAACAGTCATACAAGTCAAGTGCTAAACCCTATCTCAATTTAATTCTTAACTCGAAAACCAATATAGCATACCAATATCAATAATCAATTGCTTCATCGTTGGCACTTGTTCAACTCCATAACGATATAAGCATAAATTTAAATGTATTTCGATCATTTTGTATTTGCACAAATCTAATTCCATGTGTTGCTTCGTGCTGGGCATAATTAATTTATCTAGTACATTAGAACGCTATTATATATTGAAGTGTAATTAATAATGTGTTTTTAAATAATTAGGACATATTATTTAGATTATTCTATGTGTTTTTCAATTCATGTCAAATCCTAACTATTATCATATTATATTCAAGTAATAACATTATTAATGTGAAAGTGTGTTTTTGTTCGTCTTTAGTGATTTTAGTGTTAGGGAGCTAGTGAGAGACATGGGCTACACTTTAAATGCAAATCTATTTAACATACTAGCTGTGCCCCGTGGTTTTACCCGCATTGCTCCGCTCCTGTTGGTCTTAGCGTGATTATAATATTATATAGCCTATCTAATACTGAAAGAATTGTTCAAATCTGATCAGTAGTTCAGCGCGTTCAAACAAACAAACTCTTTAACTTTATACTATTAAGTAGGTATCGGTTTTATCAATCCCCTTTTTTCCATCACTTTTTATTTTATTGTCACAGAAGATTAGAAAATAAAGTTTATATTCTCCTTCAAGGATTTATCTATTTCTGTACACAAGTTCAGCCAATAGTAGCTTCCGTATTTGAAAACAAGTAGGCAGAAATATAAGTTATTGACATTGTTATTGCATTCATATGGATTATCGCGTAAATAGAGTGAATCTCTGCCTATTAAGAAAATTTATATTGCTAAATGTGTCATTTGAGAAAAGCTTATTTTGAAGCTTTCGTGTTAAAATGATGCAGTTTTCTCTATACATATATTATATCTACATAGTACTGCTTCCTTGACCACTACATAAACTTTTAGTGTTAAACCTAAAAACTGGTTTCTATTACGGTTTGAGAAAGTTTAAATGTCACATACAAGAAAATATATATAAGCAGCATGTAAGTATGATTTGAGACGTTCTTACCGCCAAATATTCAATTCGGAAAACGGCCATTAGTACTTCATTGTACAATATGCATCCTTTTATTACATTTTATACTAGCTTTCCGCCCGCGGCTTCGCCCGCTTTGTAAAACATCATAAATTTTATACTAAAAACTTCCTCTTGAATCAATCTATCTATTAAAAAATACCGAATTAAAATCCGTTGTGTATTTTTAAACATTTAAGCATACAAAGGGACATAGGGACAGAGAAAGCGACTTTGTTTTATATTATGTAATGACAAAGAGCATAATATCTTTCTTTTCCGGCATAAAGTTAATAATAGGTTTGTTAATATTCAAAAAGCCCGATTTTAAAGGTATATTATATACATATATACCTACATAGGTAGCATAGAAATTCCATTATCGGAACTATAATTAATTTGTATATGTTTTACATCCATAGATCCGCCAAAGCGTGAACTGCAGATGCTCTCAGAATAATAAACAAACATACTAAAATACAGAAGTAACCGCAGATAATATAAAATATAGCATATTAACTTTTACCGTTAAAATAAACATTCATAGGTATTTGGAACATAACCTAAATATATTTTAAGAAATAATCAATAGTTGTGATGTATCTGAACCTTATAGAGATGTGTGGATGATGGATGTTTAGATGTTATATATGATGGCGATTGCAGAAACTTATTGGATTTATTTGCACGAACTGTAATGCAAAGTTTGTAAATAATTATAAAAAATATTACTTTGAACTCTCAAATTATAATATCTCATTCACTTCTAAGCCAGTTTTCGGTAGAATTTTATAATAGCATGACTTTCATTAAAATATTTTTTTTACAATCTTTGTTGACTTTGTAGTAACACAAATATAATATTAATAGATATTATGTTTGACTGTTAGCATAACTTTTTTCTTTAGCTTGACTTTGCAAAGAAACGAGATCCTTTTCAATTCGGAAGAAATGTATAAGTCGTGAATAAATTTAGGTCGAATTCCATCATCTTTATGGGTAAGGCAATAAAACGTGGTCCGATTGGACCGGCTAATACGGTCGTAAAACTATACAAATACGTCAGCCCAAGAAATATGTAGGTGCGGTCTATTTTTCCATATCGCTGATGTGTGATCTCTTGATTAATATAGACTTTATTGGTATAGTTTGTCGTATATCGTATATCGTATATCGTATCGTATAAAGGTAAGAAAATTGGACATAATAAGTAACAGCATACGACTCCAAGCTGGATTTAAAATACAAAATCAAGTAATTAAAAACTTTCATATCATAGGTACGTCAAACAATATACATCGTATTAAATAATAATTATATTTTAAAATAACTCTTCATTATTAATGATTACTGCGGGCTTCCGAATCTCAATTAAAATAAAATATACCTAAGACTTTATCGTAGGTTATGTTATCGTACGTTATTATTCTTATATTATAAAGTATTTATAAGAGACAAAACTGAAAAATACATTTTCATATGTTTCCCTTACTTATAGCTGACCCGACAAACGTTGGTCTAAGGGCGACTCTTATCACTTAGGGCTATAAAATAGTTAATGACCTATTCTCAGACCTCTGAATATGCTAAAAAGGGGCGGAATTTCCCATAAATCGACCTAGCCTTTTCGTACGCTTTTCTCTAGGCACATAATAATATAATATTATCACACGAGATTTTTTAAATCCTGCTAATATTATAAATGCGAAAGTTTTCACGCAAATACTACTGAACCGATTACAATGAAATTTAGCACACATATAGAGGGTAACTTGGATTAACACATAGGATAGGTTCTATCCCGGAAATCCCACGGGAACGGGAGCTATGCGGGTTTTTCTTTGAAAACGCGGATGAAGCCGCGGGCGGAAAGCTAGTTATATAATAAACTAGCTTTGACAAAAATAAGTATGTATAGCTGACAATTATGATCAAAATTTGCTCAGTGGCTTTCGCTTGAAATAGTAACATCCATACATCATATTATTATATTCCTACAAATGTTCACGTAGGATAACATACCTTTTCTGTGCAAATGTATTATTTCGTTTATTCAAAGAAATTGTAGTGTTTGTGCTTATAATCTTAATGTATTTTTTTTAACGTGTAACTGTAATGGTACGAATGTATTGTTATATCTTCTCTTATCTTATATATAAAATTCTCGTGTCACAATGTTAGTCTGCATACTCCT
>CAJQZN010031157.1:17746-48569 GCA_907164685.1 Colias eurytheme | reverse complement strand
TTTTTTCTATTCTTTATAAATTTATACAATAGTTTTGCTTAGATACTGTGCATAAGTCGAGTAGATCATATATGTTTGTAATATAAGTATATGACTTGAGATGTTGAGTGAAAAGTGCCTTCATTTCAATATAAAGTGAACTAGTGCAACTAATTATAAGTAATAAAAAGTTTCAACTTATGCGAAGATAGCACGGTAGGTAAACAAAACAAAATGGCTTCTTATTTTTTCCACAAAAATGAATCAACAAAAGCAAGATATGAAAAACATTGAATATTCTAATCATTATCCGTCAAGCTTGTGATTATCTAAATTTCTCGAGAAGGAAACGTCCCGTTACACTATTGTTCGTATATTCGTAAGTTTGTGTGTGTATTTACATACTCAGTGACCGTGAACGTGTGTGGGTGTCCGTGTGAAACCGAAAGAATGTCTGGAGTCCGACTCGGTGTACAGTGTCCATCGGTTTTGGTAACTCGGGACGTTTTTATAATGTTTTTATGAAGGTAAAATGGGAAAGTGCGGTTTAAAAATTTTGCTTATATGTTTTCGTAGTTTAGAAACATATTAAGAAATATAGTATAACTGTGCTAGTACGGTTAGTATTTATTTAACTGTGCGGTAAGTATTTTTACAAATTATAATACTCAAATTTTATTTTTTGATTCATTCAACAGTTCGGGGAATATTTTTACAAAAATATGTATATTATGTATAGCAAGCATGATAATTTTTAATTTGATGCTCATCTAATAAAATACAAGGTACGCTTTTTAAGTTTTCTCTGCAGGAGGTATAATTTTATTGGTAGAAACTATCCAAACACCTCAAACAAATACTATTTTTGTACTTTTAGATTGACTCATATTATATTCGTCTCTGTTTTGTCTACAAACTCTAGGTCACATTAACAAAACACGTATACCGTGGAAAACTTGAGAAACAACCTTCAGTCCATTGTCTAATGTCAATGTTCTTGTATTAACAGTATTTTCGTGAGGAATTAGCTCGTACACTCCATTTACATAGCCACGGACCGTGAACCAACATGTGAAAACTATGCATTGTAACGAAATTCAATTCAAATTGCTTTATTCTTTCTCATTTACATACCTTTGATATTTAATTGCTTTGGATAGGAAAATTTTTATTAAAAATAACCTCATTGTAATGTGGGGTGAGTGACTTTTAGCGAGTGCTAAAATCGCGTTAATTTTCGTTTTGTTGTGTACTTATCTTATATTGCACGCCTCATAAGCGAAGCGTTGAGGTGGGTACTACTGTCACTTCGCGCAAAACATCTGATTTTTCAAACTTAAAATGTCTTTATGTATCATACATTGCACTTGTAAGATAATACATACACACACATATTAAGAAAAAACACTATTTTTAACATTCATGATATTTTTGATGTCATTTTTGTTATTTAAACTAGTTAAAAAACAGTTTAAAAAAATTCTGTCTTGGACGTCCGTGTGTCTGTATGTGCGGAGGATTTTCTTGTTAACACGATAGCGACCGAAATACTTTACTAATCGAGTCTTTTTTTTTCTCTTACGCTTGAGTATGCTCAGGAACAGAACCCTTTCATTTTTCAGGGTCTGATTCGATGTGGTTTAATTGTTATTAAATAAACAAAAATAATAATTAATAAATAATTATTAAAAAAAATTATGAGGCGTGCACTTTTGGATTTTCCAAACTATTTAAATTTATAAAATGATAAGCATTTTTTTTGTTGGTTGGATTAGTTTCTATAGATACAAGATTATATATAGTAAAATTCTTTTTCATGGCCACGCTACATAAATATAAGTACATTTTTGGCCTTTATTATGAATTTATTGTATGTAAGTAATAATATACAAGTCTACAAATAATTTACGAATACAAACAATCAACTTTTTATTCATATATGTATTCAATATTAAACGCAGGGCTTAAACATTTAATGAAGATACGGCATTATGATTATTACTGAAATACAAGAAAAATGGGTTTAAACTATAAATATTTTTTTGAGTTAACATTTCTTTAAGTGATGCAATTTTTTCCGACATTTTTAACCTACAATGCTATAGTATAAAAAAATACTGCTAAAAGTTGATAGACAACATGTAATAGTCCGCAAACTTCATAAAAAATGGTTACCACGTTTGTTATACTGCATTAGAAGTATGATCACGATCTGTGGACGGGTACATTGGTATCTGCGGCTGAATCAACGGTCGTTCGCACGGTGGAGGATGTAATCGTGACCTTTATTCTCTATGACATAAGGCCCAAATTGACCCTTACCATTTATTTGTAACATTATCGAAATTGCCATAATATAAACCTATAAAATCGTACCGTGACTAACTAGCCTGTGTAGATTTAAATTTGGAAATAATTAGTGGGGTGTTTTTTGTTAAAAGTGCGTTAAATTTGATTTACTTACATGAAATTAATGTGGACTTTTATTATCCACTATATATTAAAAACAAACAGCTGTATTTTTTTTACCATTCATCTTTTTAATAGGTGCTAAGATTACCAAGCTAAACTCATGGTATTTGAAGATGTAATAACTTAGAATGTTAAAATTTGTTAATTAATGTAAAACTACATGAATTGATAAACTTTTTCGAAATATTGAAATATTTTTTCTTGGAAAAATCTTAATGAGGTCAAGCATATTATATTTTTTTAATTTTGCAATCTTCATATAAATTTATTTGAATTTCCTAATATAAATACTGAGTGACAACATATTGTGAATATTTTAATAATTATAGATACATATAATATGTATACATATAACATATTGTGTGTATTTATTAATTCAAAACGATTGTATTTAAACAATTGCCTATCGTACAATAATAATACATACTAATTTCTTGAAAAATTGACGAAATCTAGTAAAATTTAATTACAAATATCACGATGTTAAAAGTGAGTGCTGTCATAACTTTAAATTTTAATTGGATTCAATTATTAATAACGAAGCTTATCGTATTAAAATTAACAAAAAATACGTTGGTTTTAAAATATAGGTATATTGCAATATGAATATCGAAATACAAGATTAGCAATTCGATCAACATCCACATACAAATTACATTTTATCAGTATTAAACATTGAACAATTTTACAAAACGTTTTCGGACATCGGGAAAATAATTAAAATTCATATTGACCAAGAGTTACCGTCCTCGCGACGAAACGTACGCGTAGGTACAAGGAAACTTAAATTGTACATTTCTCGAGGAAGTCAATATATCCTTTTTAAGAGCCTTCGCAACTACCTGCTTTAACGCCCCATTGTCTTCCATTATTTAAAGAAACCCACTTGAAGTGTCTTGGTTAAATTGTAAGTTGCGAACAAAAGAGCACAATCAAAGCCTCCCTTCAGAGCCTCGAGTGGCCGTAAAATGGAAGATTGTATTGTGATTTTTAACGCACAAAGGATTATTGACATGTAATAATATTTGTTTGCTTGTAAGTTGTAACAATGTTGCGTTCCTTCTTGGTATTTTTAATTTAAAGTTTTACGTCTTATACTGATTTAGAAGCGTGTATATTTTCTAAGAAGTCTTTGTACGCTTTTCTTTAAAATACTTAAAAGTAATTTTTTGGGGAAAATATTATTTAAGGACACTTTCGTTACAAAAGATCGATGTTTTGTATTAATATTAATAATAATAACATCTTTATTCGAAGCTTATGACTTTTTCAAAGTTTGCACAATGTGTGTGTTAGACATAATTTGGAAGATTTCTTAATTGCAACGAAGTTTCTCCTTTTATTCGAGGTCTAAAGTTATTACAGATTCGTAGAAACATATGCAATCTTGCAAAATCGCGATATATATTTATTTTAAAATATATGTTAATAGGGTCATTAAAATTTTGTCTCCAAACTCGTTCTCCTTGAATTTTAGGATAATGTTGACTGACTAGACTGTGCAACACGCATTTTATGTTTGCTTCGAATCGTATATTTTTAGCAGTACATATTAACCATTGTTAATACGGATATTGGTTTAGTTATTATAACATTGGAATCCTTTATTAGTATTAGGTATTGTTTATTTGCGTTAATTATTATCTATCTATTTTAGGCTTTAGGCTTTTTCCTAATCTATAACATAATAACGGGTGATATCATTTACTTTCTCGTATTATAATTTTAATGAATCTATTTATAAAGAATCTAAATAAAACCTCGTTTGTTTAGCTAAAAATTAAAAAAAAGATCTATAGAAGGCAATCAAAATTGAAACGAGCTCATACTCAGAATGTTAATTTAAGCAATCTAATGTCAAATTACAGGTCTCCAAGGCAAAAATCTCTTGAATTTAAATTTTATTTACTCCTTAATGTAAATGAGCCCTTTTGTGGGGTAATTCTGGCGTTTACCTCGTCTAATGACTTGTGACGATGTAAGGCTTCGTAGGCGGAATGTGAGACATTTTGGAGTAAGAATTTGTGTAACGAAAGAAATTACAAATGTTATCATTAACGTTGCTGAAAGTTACGAAGTTTTTTTTATTAGATAATGATCGAATTTTGTGTGACAAATTAGCAAAGATTTAATTAGCAGAAAAGTTATTAACGAACCATTTCATATAATTCATAAGTTGGCAAAACTTTATTCTTGCGAATTAATAATTCTCGGAATAAGGCACCTATAAGCTTAACTTTCTTATGAATAAAATACCTACAATATCAAAACATTTTCTTCGATTTATTATAATTTAACAATTTCGTTAACATCAAATTCGTGTAACGTTCCAGAAAATTCCACTGACCATTCGAAAATAACGTGAAATCCGGACCGCAGGTATCTTTATTTCGTCGCAGGTATACGCACCTGCCAAGGGAGCCATTTCGACCATTACAGGGTCCTTCCGAGCGTGTTATCTTTCCCCTCCGACGCCCTGGCGGCTACACCCCGCGGGGGGAGGGGTGGCCCACGCAAACCGGTCGCCAGTCTTTCTCAATCAACAGTGTGGTTTGCACCGCTGGTTTTTGTGTATAAGGTCTTACTAACCCTTTTAAGGTAATTCTCTTTTGGCCTTTTTACGTAGATTTATCGTGTTAAACTTTTAATTTATTTTGTTTTTGTTCGTGTGTTTTTTGGAGCGATTTGGTTGGTAATGTTGGTACGTAAAAATATAGTATATTGTATGTGCTGTGCTTGTGAATATCGTCGTTATCGAAATTTATTAGCGATCGTTCAATTTGTTTCACTTGAACTTCAAGTTTGTTTTTCATCCCATAATTCCACCATTATAAACACTCCCGCGCATCTTTGAGAGCCTTAAGCGTGAATGAATTCAGCCCTAGGTAAAAATACAGGTTCTAAACACTAGCACGTTTGTAATTAATAAATTTTACAATCTTCATTCAGCTGTTTCCGTTGGGCATACACCTGGCAGCATAATGATGCGGACCATTGAAAAATGTTGTCAGAATGCATTAAAAAACAACAAGTCTATATAAAGAGTTGTCTCGACAATGGTATAAAGATATAAACGCTTGCAAAAACGTTAATACTAGAGAGGAATTCGTTTTTCATAAGGCGATGTTCTGTTCTTCAGAGCGTGACTCGGTTTTTTATGCTCTGAGGCGCTTACTTTATACATAATTTTAGTTGGCTATTAAATTCGAATGGAAGAGAGGATTTGTGAATGTTTTGCATATTAATATTGTATAATTGTTGGGAAAAAAGATAGAATTGTTTAATAAATTAGTATTGAAGTTAATTTTAATTGACGTTTGAGATGCGTGTTGAATGAATCAATTATTGTTATAGCGCCAATGAATGAGCAGGCGAAGTAATTAAATGGAAAATTAATCTGTTCTGATTGTTACGACGTTTTTAATTTATCGTTTTCAAGACAAGATAGTTTTTCTTTGGGCTTCGTATGGATTGTAGTTTTGATCGATACCTAGTCTAACTACATAAAGTTATTTTTTTTTGGTTATTATCTTCGTTTTATTGATGATCATTTTTGTTGCAGTTTAGAATTTATAGTGACCTGGAAAATTTATTATATACTAGCGGTCCGCCCTGGCTTCGCCCGTGGTACATATTAACGTTTTCTCTACATAAAAACCATCCTCGTACTTCAAGGAATATAATAAAAAAAGAATTATCTAAATCGGTTCAGCCGTTCTCGAGTTATGCGCTTACCAACACATTTTGCGATTTATTTTTATATATAAGATTTTTGTCACGAAGTTTTTGCTTTCTGTGCAAAAAAATAACAAATTTTTACAAGAAAATTTATTACACAATTTTACATAATATTTAATAGTAATACATATTTAGTAGTGGTGTTATTATATTGTCCAACAATTCTTAAGATTTTTAACCCATAGTAAAATAAAACTGACTTATGGTGTTTCAAAGAAAAGCCGGCTACAATAATTATCACTACGTTTTTTTCCGTCGACTTATAAATTATGAAGTATTTGTAGTTATTTGAAGTTACGAAGACAACTCATTTACATTTCAAATGCCTAAAGCAAATTTTGTTTAGTATTTAGTTCTTTGTAGTTCGATACGTCGAAATTTATTAATACTGAATGGTCTGAATGCAAATAATATAGTAATTTAAATAAACGTGCTTTGATTTTTTGCCCACAGGTGTGTTAGCACCTTGTGGTTTAAATTTATGAACAAAGGCAAGATCATAGCAATTATTATTAAATAGTAGAGGCAGGAAGTACCCCTCCTTTTATTGTATAGAAATTTTATTTTATAAAATTCTATAGAGAAATAGAAAAGAAAATCATTGATGCGCAGTTCAAAGATGGTTAAAACGCACTATTATAGTGATAGAAATTACAAAAAGTTTTCATGATTTTAAGCATGTAGCATTCTCGAAATCTTTGTAGCTTCTGAGCAATAATAACAATCTCTAAATTGTAGGAAAAAATCTAAAGAAACTTCAACTTTATACTATCGTGTTTAAAAGATATATTAAATAAGTTTAAACGTATTTGTACTTAATATTTCACCGACGCCTGATAACTGGTCTATATTAAATAAGACGTTTCTACTTTCAACATCAATTGCTTTGCCTTTTAAGGCGCTTTCCAACAGACTGTTCTCATTCCTGTTTGTCTAGACTTGTAACTTGTGAAGTAATAGATACAAGTTTGTATTGGCTATTGTCCTGTCGAATACGTGGTTAGGTTCTGTAGTTTGGAACACGGTGGACATGAAATTGGATAAATATAGTCTTTAGTTTATGTAATTGTAAAGCGACTGAGTTTTATGTTGTTTAGACAAATACTTATACTTCATTTGTTCGTGTCTTTGCAAAACTCTTTTCATTAACTAAAGAACCTTGTTTTGAAATTTTCGTAGTTCGTCGTGTACAGACCTGCCCCCCTAGTCAAGTGGCTTTCTGTTAGCGTAGCGTTCAATAGAATAGACTACGAATGTATGAGATTGACGTAAGCTGTAGACGTATCTACAGCTTGACTAGGGGGGCAGCTGTTTAATTAAATCTTAGCGAAAACTACAGGTGGCAGAACATCTGACGTACTACGTAATGTGTATGCAAATTTTGACTTTACACATCTCTGAGAATGCGTCACGATTAGCAATAAACCTACTTTATAGAGACTTTAGTAGGTCCTTAAATGGCGCTGTTCGTCTCGTATTAAGTTTATATTGCATCGATCGAGTTGGCCAATTATTTGTTACAGCATCGGTGTGGAAACAGACTTGAATCTGGATTGCATGCACGTAATAAGCATGACTAATCCAAACTAGATAGTCGGATTTCAACGAGTTTTGATACGTGCTTTCGAAAATTGGAAGGTTTTTGGACGTTAACGGGGGTTAGGCGGTCAGCGAAAATTCAGCTATTCGGGCCTGAGGTAAGCGGTGAGGGGGTCCGCGTTTAGTATGGAATCAACGTGCTCGAAACTAAAAATCGTAAGCGCCATTCACATTTTTATCAAAAAGTGAATGAAAATATTTAGTATTTTCTATGTATTTGTGATTTTATACGAATTATTATCGTAAAATACGGTTGTAATGAGCATTTATATGATATTTTAGAGGTAACTTCAGGAGCTCATAGCTCATAGCTCATAGAAAACAGTCCATTTTGCCGTTTTCACCTACTAAGGGCCCTGAAATAAAACGTTTGGAATGAAAGGAATAATTTCCATGCGCTTGTCAGTTGTCGTAGAATGGGTACCTTGGTTAATTATATAATTTTTAAAGCGGAGCACAGATAAATGAGTAGGTAGGTATTATTTCGCATGTTTTGGCCTCAAGTAATGTAGGTATAAGGTGTGAAAATTAACAGGAAAACTGATATGGTTACTTATATTTTAAGCTTAAGTATGGGTTCTTTAAATCTTTAGAATGAATAAAAATTTAAAGTGACTATACAGTAATAAAATATATATAAAGTCAAGTCATGCAAACCTAATGGCATTTTGAAACCTGTGTTATAAGATAATGACTAATTTTATACGCATTTGGAGAATCATCATTTGAAAAGATTTATAAGACGATTTACAATACATATAGTATTTTATTGTATTTGATTGTACAATTTCTTAGTAAATTATTGTAAAAACCTGATAACGAATGTAATCAAGTAAAAAATTGGTAGATTCTATATCTGTGTAAGGAATACAATAAGTATTATATTGAGAAGTAAATTCGATTAGGGAATTATTTTCATTGAAGATATTTATGTAATTATACTAATCCACTGAAATATTACCGAGAAATGTATTTTCCCGTTTGTTATTTATTAGCTTATTGTTATTATTTTGATGTCCAATGTCTTTGTCTTTTTATTTGGCGTGGACTTATTTTTCTATAGAAATGATAGCAAGCTTTGTAAAATGTAAGTATAGTGTTTGTTTTTTCTCAAGCGTTATAGAGAATAGTGTAATTTTTTTGCCATAATAAAAGACATTTTACTATAGGTATAGATAGTGATGCTTGAGTACCTAACAGTAACTAACTAACTATACGTGTAACTGGGTACTATCTCATAGTACCTACTTATTGAAGATTAACGATAAATAATATCAATTACTAGCTGACTCTGCAAATCGGCCAGAACATCCTGTACCCATTTTCAGACCTACTGAATGAACACAATCATTTTAAAATCGGTCAAGCCATTGCCTAGGAGTTTGGTTACAAAGGAAAGAATTAAATACATACAGATTATATTAAACAAAGGTCCCAGAATAACAGGATATCACGACATACGTTACGCATTTCGTCCTTCGGCATGCGTGGAGTGTTTAAAAAAGATTTGAATGCGTTTGTCATCACACAGTTTATTGATATTCAATGTACGTCACATGAATATGGCGTTTTTGTCGGAATCGCCTTGTGCAGACGTGATGCTATCGGTTTGGTTGATTTAATAGATCGTTTAATTATTAAATAATGGGTATGGTTATAATAAGGTTATATGTTATCCTACTAATATTATCTACAAATGCGAAAGTTTGACAGGATATAATATTATGTTTGTTACGCTTTCATGAAAGAGCTACTTGATGGATTTAGGAATTTACTATAATATAAGGTACCTATACATCAGAATAAAACATTAAACTGCGTGGCATAGCCAGAAGCTTTATATATTATGTGGACGTAAAATATTATTTCAAAATTTTACGCATAGAGCTTTTAACAACACCATTCTAATTTAAACTTCATCAACATTCAAATAGTAGCCACTATTAAAATAATGCAAAT
This sequence comes from Colias eurytheme, assembly GCA_907164685.1. Classification (NCBI taxonomy): domain Eukaryota; kingdom Metazoa; phylum Arthropoda; class Insecta; order Lepidoptera; family Pieridae; genus Colias; species Colias eurytheme. The sequence goes on along the minus strand of CAJQZN010031157.1, from coordinate 38,822 downwards.
AGTACTTTAAATAATGAGGAAAAAGTGTAATTTTAATATGTGTGTACCGGACCTTAACTCTAACACGCGTAGGTGTATTCTAAAGAGTCGGATGTAAATAACCTATTCATACTGCTTTGGATATTTTTAAGTTAGAAAATATTTAAGAAACGTATTTTCATATTGTGTGTACCTATGTGTCTTGGTCATTTAGTACCTTATAGAATACGTAAGATGTTTTAATTTTTTTAAATTGAGGTTTTAAATCTAAATCTCGTTATTTACGATTTAACAAATTTTAATATTTTTCATTTGTGTTCCTTAATTTCCTTGTCTTTCATTCATAGATACCTAGTCTTATTATTTCTTAACTTATAATTGTATTTCTACTACTTTATCTGTTGCTGATAAAATTAATTACGAAAATACAAGCCAGGAAAATAGAAAAGTGGAAAATTAATGTGATATACGCAAGCGTAACTCGGCTAAGTATAAGGTTCTTGAGGAAATCATGTAAATCTAGATAGAAGTAACGGTCCAGCGGCAAACTGTAAAGTGCATAGATACACGTAAATATACGATTTTCTACTTACCTTTTATGTATGAGAATTTCTTAGAGAGGTCTTATAATGTGTGACGTCATCTTATGGTAATTCGATCTTGGAATTGCCGTAATGGGAACATTTTGTGAATTAGATTATGGTTTATTTTCAAATACTTTGTAACGTTATACAAATACATATATCAATTTATCTTAGTGTGAGTTTGTTCCCCTTGAATGTTATATGAATCCATGAAATGTGTATAAATAGTCTAAATATGTAATAAATTACTTTTTACGTGGATACAAAAAAGCTTTATTTTACTAAGTACATTATCTTAGTCTATGGTCGGCTAACAGAACATTTAAAAACACAATTGTCTGAGAATCTAAAAAAACACATTCAATGTCAGAGAAAATTCAACTGTATACTTGTGTCCATACTTTCCGGCCAGTCACGGTCATTTGTGAAAACCAATGTAACAGGACCCCTCATGTTGATGAGCCTTCTCTTCATGAGTCTATATAATTAGCCGAATGAATGAGAGGTCAAGCTAAAATGGTCGGTAATGTTTGGTTAACAATGTTACCGCGAACGCTTGAGGAATCTTTGCACAACTAATTAACTGTTCGCGATGTCTTATTCAGTGTTATTTTTGAAGCGATGTTATTGTGGTTTGAGGGGTCTGGTGTATAGAAAGATGATTAAGGTTGAGTTTTTTTGCTTATAATAAAACGTGTTATAAGTTTGTTTAAAATAGGAAACAATCTTTAGGGATAAAACATTTTAATAACTCTTTTTGGTTAGGGAAGTAATGAGATTAAAAATAAAATGTTAAAGGGAGGGTTTCAATTTTATTTAAATTGCTTATTAGGAAGAGTTTAACCATAAATAAAAGAAGTGTTTATTATTTTTTATTAGTTGTTAATAGGTGTATTCAAGCGTGGGAGTGTAGGGATCGTTACACACATTTACAAGTAAAAACTGATATGTCATTTTGTTAAATTAGACATACTTTAGAGACATCGAAGTTTAATGATCATTAGAATGGACGCGTCACGTTTGTGAACATGTTTCTTAACATTGAGTCATTTTACAATCACGACGAATTGGATAATGTTGTGCTATGTTTAATAAAAGTTAAGTTTTTTTGTTAAACAATAAGTTGCATTTGAAATAAACGTGGATGCGTAAATATACAAGATATCTGTGAACTTCGTGTCAACCGCAACTTATTAAATGTTTTTCAATGTTAAACCTTCCTTGAACTGTGACATAATTATATCTTCAGGTAGGTAAATCAGACAATCCATTTCCAAGTTTTAGCGAGACTAACGAATATTTCTTAAGTAGATTAAACTGCTTAAAACGTACTACTGAATTGCAATCCTTGAATCTTAACATAAAGTTCAGTTAAAAACTATCAATAATAGAACATCTTCAAACTCCTCACCATATTGAACATAAGTACCTTTACTTATATTTCGATGGTACTCGCATAACCTTTATTACAAGGCCTTTATCTCAATATCGGACCCCAAAAAGGATCGAGATCTATCTAATTGCGATCGAGTTCAACAAAAAGAAATTACAATGCGCCAAGGCTCTTTTGTGAAGCACCCTTTAATCCTGTGATCTTGGCTCAGAATTAATACGCTAACGAAACTCGAGATTCTTACTGCGTTTTTAATTTGAATTCACGAAGAGTGCGACGTTTTTTAATTTCTGAGAATTAGGGTTATTTTGTTACTTATAAAGCTTTCAGTAACTCTTTTTATGAATTATAATTTGTTAAACGTTATTGTACTAAATAGCGTGTTTGTTTTGGTATATTCCAAAATCTACTTGAACTATGTATATTGTCTTATATATAAAAATGAATCGCAAAATGTGTTGGTAAGCGCATAACTCGAGAACGGCTGAACCGATTTCGATAATTCTTTTTTTATTATATTCCTTGAAGTACGAGGATGGTTCTTATGTAGAGAAAACGTAAACACGTACCACGGGCGAAGCCGGGGCGGACCGCTAGTTGTATATATAAATATGATATTTAAAACTTGTTATAACAAATGATCATTGTCGCATTTATTTCTTATTACACATGAGAAATGTAATAAGAAATAGTGTTGTAATAAGTTAAGAAAAATATATTAATATTGAATTATCTCAATTTCAGGGTCGAGCTCACACAGCAAGCTGAAGAAGGCGATCAACTTATAGGTATTGAAGTGTATAAAATATTAAAATAATAATATTGAAAGTATGTTGATATCACAATTGAAGTACAAGGAACAATTGTATTGTAACTTTATAGACATAACAATTTTTATGTAAACACATGTTATCAAACTGGAACTCTTTGTAAAGTATGTAGTTTGTATAATTTTTTGTAACGGACAAAATTTATTATCGAAATTTAATTTGACAGCATAAATTATAATTATTGTGTTTATTTATCTATTACTTCTAATCATTATTATATGTGCTAATTAATAATAATTAATATGTATTAAATTGTATTCTTCCTTCAGTTTATTTCTCTTTAGATGTTGAAAAAAAAAATCAGATATGTAATTATTAACAACTATTTCAAGAACATTCTGTATAAGATCATAATGATGCTTCTGAATCACACCATCGAAAAAAAGAAGAAAGAAGATTGAAGAAATAGAAGAGAAGAAAGAAGAAATGTCGTAGATTGGCTAATTGTCTTTGGTTATCTAGCTGTATGAGTATTTTGACATCATAAAGCTAGGTTACCGGAGTTAAGGGCCATCTACTAGCAACTGTTCAAGATAAATACAAGAAGATCAAAGAAAATTTAAATAAGAAGAAGAATACTAAATGAAGACCCTTGAAAGTTGAACAGAAAAGTGAAGATGTATCTTTTACCATTTAAGTCAGATAAATTATTTTGTATAATATATCAAATTTTCTGAGACACAGGTTCAGAAGGCAGAACATATTGTGAACTATGTAAAATTTGCTAATATATTTTTTTATTTTAAATTATTTTGTACGTCTCATGTCTATATTGTATTTTAAGAATGCAGGTATATTAAAAACAGTATATTATGTAAGAATTATAGTGTCTATAGTATTGTATTTAGAGATTGTTGAATAAGTTATACGTATTGAATGTTTTATTCCTCTGATTCGCTCATAATAATATGGCACGCAATTAAAAGTTACATGATATAGACATTTACTCCATTTCAAGCTTTAACGTTGTGCATACCGATAATAATAATTTGTAATAGTATACTTTATTAGAGAAAAACCATGATACAATCCCGTGTTGGTCTACACGTAGGTACGTATCGGTTCAAGATGTGGTTTCGATTCACGCATAGGTAAGTCGTTGTATTCTTATTGCACATTCAAATATTGTTACCCACTTTGAACTAAGAGGCAATAATTTTTAGGTTATAATTTTATGTGTATGTTAACGATATAATATTGCACGTATTATTATTATTGATAATGTTTATTCATTATTGTAATTGTCAGTTTAATCAATTACATAAGAACCGTATGAATAGTTCATAAGATAAACTGGAATAGATATTATTCCCTACTGAGAACAATGTTTTTGTTGTTAATTTTTAATGAAGCTCGGAGTGTACATGAAAATGTATGAATTATGCTCCATTAGCTAAATAGCTTCCAAACTTTTTTTAAAACGAAAATAAAAATAAAATTACTTTTTGAAGAAAAAATGTATGTATGTATTATAATTATATTTGTGTGTAGTTAGTGTGATCTTACGTTAGTTGTAGACTTGTAGTTTATTTAAACTTTAAGCTATATAAAACATACGTTAAATTTTGTTGGCTTTTATTACGAGAATAATGTATTATGACATTATTGAAGTTTTATAATTATTATACTGATATAATAGTTTATGATGATGCTTAATTTGGCGTATTGTCTCAAATGAAGGGTTATAGGAATATTAATATGATGAACAATAAATAACTTTAACAGCTTTTGGCTATAGATTTTATTAAAGTTAATAGATTTTGGCGAGATAATACTTTCATCATTGGTTGACAAGGGCGAAATAATTTAGGCTGCCAAGTTATACTTATAAAACTGCAGATTTGTAACAAAAACTACAAGTTGCCATTAATTTATAGTCTATTTTGACTTATAGACAATTCAGCACATATTAATATGTAATTATAAACATTAATTAAAAAAACATCATCAACAAACGAGTACATTTGTGTGAAAATCAGTTTCCAATACACTACGATTTATGTTTAATAATAAGTTACATCTGAATAAGAGAAGCTATCTCCCTCAGCAGTCAGCACTCCGTGTAATTACTGAAATAATTTAAAACAGCAGTATTTTCTCATTATTCGCTATTATAATTAATTAGTTTTCACTCGGTCTCCGTTGTTAGTGTTATTTATTATTTGTTTAACGTTACACTGGACAGACGCTTTTGCTATTTATTTAAATATATTATGTGTCCGGTTTCCTTATTACAAACCACATAAAAAATGTCTTAGGTCATGTGCGACACCCTATTGGAACGAAGTTCATTTCGTTTTTAAATAAGTATTATAGGAGGTATAATTAAAAATATTAACAATATTTGAAAATGATAAATGAAATAAGTGAAGGAATGCATAAACACTTGATGCTCGCCTAGCCCCTGTAGCCAGCGTACCGCGCGATAAGGTACTTCGTTCCAAAAACTCTGAACAGATTAGAATAAAAATAAGCCTATGGGTCGCCTGATGGTAGGCGACGCTCATCACCTATGAACATACGTAGAAGATAGGAATATTTCAGGAAAGCACGACCAAACCGAGGACTGAGTTATAAGCAGTTGCTTCTAAGTAGTTACTTACATTGCAAATTTTATTGATAATTTAACTTTAAGGTAGGTACATGTCAGGTTCTTTATTCAACCCGTGGCCCCGTCGTTGATGCGGCTTGACGGAACACAGTGGGGTTTTGGTCGGTAGGAATCCGACATAACCCACGGCCCCTTCCCCGGAGGCCGTGGGTATCTATGCAAGATTTCCCCACTTAAATAAAAAGGTTATTTATTCAATCTGAAACTAATTTTGTATGTACCCTACATGACGTCTCACGCTAGAACAAAATCAACAAACAAATCTCAATTACGTTACGCAATTCCTATCAAAGAAGCTTTATTTTCGATACTATTATTAAATAAACACCAGCACCGTCTCAACGGGTCAAACTAATCATCGAAGTATTCGTTTCATTTCAGAGTACGTAATTGCTATTTTTTAATTCCCCAGCGATCCTTATGTAATTGAATTTGTTGGAGCAATCAAGGAGAGGAGAGTCACGGAAATTTTATGTGTTTTCTGACGTCTTGGTCTCTTGCAATGAAGATTTTTAATATGAAATGTTTGGTTATTGTTCTAATTTGTTAATATTTTATTAATTTGTAGAATTAAGAGATTGTCAATTGGATTTAGATGTATTCATTGTATTTTATGTTAATATAATAGTTTATTTTTAGCATTGATGTGTTGTGATATAGTATTTAGTATTTACATACCTACGTGCTAAACTTCTTTATAAAACTGATACGCTCATCAAGTAAAATATAAAATTGTAATTAAGTTTGTGTATGTGTGTTGTTTAGATAAATAAAGTATTTAAAATGACGAAAAATGGTTTTATTTCTATCTTATTTCACATTATCTGCATATTATCATGAATCCTGTTTGCTACTGTCTTTAAAATTCGATATGTATGATATGACTCGAAGTCAAGACTTAAATTCATCAAGTGTCGGCATTCTACTGTAAATCATCAAATAAATACTCTACTTTGTATCAGAAGAAAGCGATACACATACCTATTTTATGCTATTAAATTATTTCCAAGAGGTTTATCGCCTCGTGAAATTTGCAATACATTTCAATATCAAAAGTTAATCGTTGAAATTCACAAGTCAGTTTAACCTGAATCGCTTCTATTAATAAATTAATACCTCAAGCCATGTAGCGTTCGCCGAAGATTTCATTCATAAGCATTTCAATCCCGAAATGAATTTTCATATTAATACATTCTATATTTACATATAAATATAATTACGTTTCTTTGTGCGTGGTTTCAGTAGCTATATAGGCATAGCCCGCGGCTTCACAAAATACTTTATGAAATAACTCAAGTTGTCTTTGCTTATCATAACGAACTTCTTAATTCTGCGTATTTCTTGTTACGTATAATTTGCAATGAAATATTTTATGAGTTTGTCTTATATATTGACAGTGTGCATACTGTATTTATGGAGCTTCATGGAGCGTTGATTCTATGACATGAGGACTCTATGATTTTTTTAAGTGTTGTAGTCGTTATTAGATGAACAATAATTATTAGCACCTTCTTTCTTGTCTTGTAATTGACCATGTCCATAACTGAAACACCATGTTCATGTTATGCCATTTTTGAAGCTAAGGTTATGAATTATGATACATCATTTTCAGTAAATCATAGGTAATTATTTGTTATCTATATCGATACTACTATCCATAAAAGTTTTTACGCGTGGAGACGCATTGCACAGTTAGTCTCAATTCTAGACAAAAATATTCAAAATAGAAGGAATCCTAATCCAACAATGTAATTATTGTTTAATTACGCAAAAAGCTTCAGTACATTGTGGCTTTAACGAGTATTACTTACAAGTTTATAGGCTCAGGGAGAGAAGAACCTTAACCAAATATTAGCAATTCGTTAAGAAATCCTACGAGTTAAGAGATTTAACTTATTTCTGCGTAAGACGTGGAATTATTCATTCTCAAAACTTTGTACAATTTAATAAAGTAATTCGTTATACACTTACAAATGTTTTTTTACAAGCGCCTACTTAAAAGTTTGAGCAAATATTGTGAAGAGTTTATCAATAAATTTCACAGGCGTTATAAATTTCCTTCCATTCACACCATTCACATAAATGATGGTAATTCCTACAATATTATTCTCAAAATGGTTAAGAAAACTTTTCACCGCAGCAAAGGAATAGTATATATTAGGTACGAAAATCTGCAACGTCTCGATACACTTGCAGAGTCACTTACTAATGAAACTAGATTGCAGATGTTTCATTACAACACAGCTTGGAGTGCTCGAGACTGTTGCAAATTGAAGCGATGTTTATGGAGATATACGGCTTAGATTTATTGTTCGCTACGTCGGATAACATTTTTAATCAATTTGGTTATACTTGAAATGTGTCTGGATAAAATTGCCAAAACTTTTAAATTCGACGAACGAACGAAACATGTAATGACATGTACGGTATTTTAAACTTTTGATCAAAGACTAATAACCTTTATATGAAACAATATAACTTCGAAATTTTATTACGTAATTAGAATATTCAGGTATAAAATCCGTACGATACAGACGGGAACGTATTTCCCTGTTTCAGCAAAATAGATTAGATTTAGAAACTTTCCCAATTTATTTCATGGAAAGGACAAAAGAAAGAATTCGTTAGATGTTTTTTGGAAATTCAATAACTTATTGGTAGTCCTTTTTAGTATTCACGCCAATTAGGGTGGTCAACTGAAACTGTTCCTTTTGTTTAAGCGTTAATTTCAATCATTTTATGTAATTAAGACTATTACAAAATATTTAAACAACATAAATAAGCTAGCTTAAGACTGCTTTGTGTGAACTTTGAACAATTGCATTGCAAAACCTCAACGCAATATTGTGGCTATGCAACTTTGCTAATATATATTTTATTTTAAAAGCAAAAATAAAACCATAGTGTGTTCATAAGTGTTTTTATTTTCTTTCATTATATAATTACAAAGCAATATCGGAACAAAGTATCATAATTATATTCATACATATTTTCTATGCTTCTTTTGAAAAATTGGATTTGGACTTCGTTTAGAAATCTATTCCTATTCTCATAGATTCTATCTAATTATCAAAACCACATTGTCATTTATCCGATTCAAAAGATACATTCTAAGAAGGAAAAGGAACATATTTTTTTGTCCCTTCTTAATAATAACAAGGACGAAATACAAGAACATTCCAAATTTTCAGAATAATTGAGAATTTGATCTAATTGAAATATACATCACGTAAATGAAATGTGATTGTTATCGGTTCACAATATTATCATATAACATGTCTGTTTTTTTTTCCAAAGAAAGTTTTATTGGTAAAAACTTAAGAAAAGAATCACAGTTCTCACCGTACTTCCTAAATATCAAAAAAATCGTTAAACGAATAATCTGCATACTATAAATCTCATAAAAACAGTTGAACGATTGATCTGCTCATAACTCAATTTTGGTGTGTTCAACACATACAAAAATATAATACGTTATTCGGAAGATTAATGAAAAATTCACTTCAGGTTTATTTGCTCAATCTCAGGCTCAATATCGCTCATGCATGATGCATGCAACCCACCATAATGCAATTTCCACTATCATCTCCGGAGACGAGCTTCAAATTGCTAGGTATGTAGTATCTTTCATGTTTCTTATACGATACTATGATAATATTTTACAACTGAAACTGTCAGTAGGGATATCGGTAGTGATATGGGAAATAATTTATTTACGACTTTCTATTTGACGCATTTAATTACACAAAACAAATAACATTATTCCTATTATGTTATTTGTTTTGCCATATCAGACAAAAAAATTAATTCCTGAAGAGAAAAAATGAATTATTAATTACGTATCAGTCTTGGATGATTTATTAGCAGCTACTTAGAGATCGATCCTCTCTGAGGATAAAAGCAAGCAAATTGCATAGCATTAACATTTTAAAAGCCAATTTGCAATCCACTTTTCTGCTTTCGTTAAAATTAAGTTCAGTATCGAACCTCGAATAATGTTGAATAGTAATGTTGAAATTTAATAATTAAATTATGGACGAGTTTGTATTGCTTACATGAAATTATTTTTCTCTTATTTTCGAATGTGTAGTCTATCGACGATTGAAATATTTTCTAAATAATTTTAATAAAGGAAGTTAGTAGCTTGACAAAGAAATGAACGAAACTTATTTAATATGTTTTTTTACAAATGCTGAAGCTAAAATGATCCCTATTTATGCTTCAGTCGTGCGTAACTTACAAAACTCAATTTTACTTCAGATGTCTAGAAAATATATTCCCTAATGAGCTTAAACTTATAACAAACATGGTAAATAAAAAAGTTTTTTTTGTTAGTCTGCTAGTCCCTGTAAATTGACCTTTAAATATAAAATAAAATTTTACTCAGAAATAATTTATTTCCCCTTTTAATAAGCAATAGCAAAATGTTTATACGTAAAACTTTTAAGACGTTGCTAGTATAATTTTATAGGTGACACAATTTTTCACATCCCATAAATTGTTCATATAAATGCTAAGTATAAATGTGTCAATTAGGTGAAAACTATATTAATTTAATTGATGAGATGTTTATTATTTAAATACAGTTCATATTAATTAAGATTGCTTAGTTCTAAGAATGATATAGGTAAGTATATGACCATTTTTAATAAAAGGAACTTTATTTTCTAACTCAAAGGTACCTAACTGCAATATTTTAATCAGCAAAATCCTTCTACGGTTAATTCTAACTCCGCTGGAAATTACTCGGAAACTCAAAGAGATGCATTTCACTTCTGTTTCGTCACAAAGTTTATACGTGACACATAATTACCTGCCTTGATTAATCCCATGATTTTGAGGTTAGTTTCAAAGATATATAATCTAAAAATGGATGGAATTCTATGTATTTTTAGTTTTTATCTCTAAAAGGAAATATATTTTTTAAATGAAGTAAAATGTGTTTATAATTTTTCTATCGCGTAAGTATGTAATATCCGTTTTAAAAATATGTAGTTGTTTAATAAATAATTAGCCGTATTACAATACATAATATGTATTTTCATTCAAAAATAAATATATATATGACGTAAATATAAAAAATACGCTCAGTTTGGGAAACTACGAAAAACTTATAAAAAAATTGTTGAATAGAGTAGTATTATTATTATGTACTTGTATACGTAGTATATTATTATTAGTCTGTGTTATTACTAAGGAATGAAGTCCTTATACAATGGTTTATGATACAGTTTGTCTTTAATTTGATACGGATTATACGGAGAATACAAATTTACATAACCCAAGCTAACGTAAACCTACCTTTTCCCTACTTATCTTTCATTTTCCGAGCGTCTTTTATAGAACAAAGAGTTTTATAATACACTAGCTTTCCGCCCGCGGCTTCGCTCGCTTTGTCTAAAACATAATAAACTAGGTATATACTAAAACCTTCCTCTTGAATCACTCTATCTATTAAAAAAACACCGCATCAAAATCCGTTGCGTAGTTTTAAAGATTTAAGCATACATAATAGGGACAGAGAAAGCGACTTTGTTTTATACTATGTATCTAGTGATAGTGATAAGGAATTTTGTTCCTTGTTTTTAAGCTTTAATTAAATCCTTAATGTATTTTTCGTTCTGACATGACACTTTCATGTGACGAAATATAATATTTAGATAAGAAAGAAGGAGGAGGAGAAGCCTAGACATAGATAATTATAATATAATATGTATTAGGTAAAATGTTCAGATCGCACGTGAAGCCAAACTCTACAAGATTTAACTTAAGAAATTCTACTACTTTACTAATTAAAGTATATATTACAGTCTACAGAAACTATTGTAATTAATTAAAAAACTTTTCACCATCCGCTAACGTCGCGAACAACCAAGCCACGTGTATGAATTGAAAATATTAATAAAAATTAAATTTGAAATGTTGTATGTAACACAATTTTATAGTAACAGTAGTACAGTATCCATTCCAGCGGATCCAGCCTTTCAAGACGTCCACTGCAGGACATAGGCCTCCCCCAAAGATTTCCAAAACGACCGATCACCAGCGGCCTGAATCCAGCAGCTCCCCGCCACTTTGATCAGGTCGTCTGTCCACCTCGTTGAAGGTCGTCCCACACTGCGACGTCCTGTACAGTATAATACATACTATTTTCACCCAACCCACAATAAAAATATTGTAGAGACATTCATATTTATTTTCAATGATATGTTTTAATATAGTATGGTGAACGTTTGCAATAAAAAATAAAAGAGGCTGATACAGGCGAGTTGCACTAAACACGAATGAATAAAACAAACAAACGATGTTTTTATTTCTGCCCAGTTTTATCGAATGTTGGAACTATTAAATTATTGCAATTTGTTATTGCTTTTCGTTTATTCCATATTGGTATGGAATGGTTATGAATTATTTGCTTGTTTATATGGTAACTATATAAACCCAATGAATATAAATAAAATTTACATTAAATGTAGCGTAATATTTCCTTAGAAATGAGAAAAATTATTAAAAAATAAATAAAACCGGCCAAGTGCGAGTCGGACTCGCGCACCGAGGGTTCCGTAAAATTGAAGGTTTTCGGAATTTTTCCTTTATGTGTGCTATAAAACGTTGCTTCATGCCAAATTTCAAGATTCTAGGTCGACTGGAAGTACCCTTTAGGTTTTGATTCCCTTGCTAGTACTTGCGAGTTTCAAAATATGCAGCTTAAATTGCTGTATCTTTTGATTGCGTTGACATAGAAGTTTGATTTTTTCACAGCTTCAAGGGACAGTAGACCTGAGTAATTGATATAAATTTCAGCTTCATACCTCCACGCGTTTCTGAGAAAAAGGGTCTTGACAGACGGACGGACGGACAACAAAGTGATCCTATAAGGGTTCCGTTTTTTCCTTTTGAGGTACGGAACCCTAAAAATGAGAAGGTTTTGGGGCATTAATTCAGGTTTTGGGGCATTAATAACATCCATTTTATTTATATTCATTACTAGCTGCGCTCCGCGGTCTCACCCGCGTGGCTCCGCTCCTGTTGGTCTTAGCGTGATTATACATAGCCTTCCTCGATAAATGGGCACCGAAATAATTTTTCAAATCGGACCAGTAGTTCCGAGATTATCGCGTTCAAACAAACAAACTCTTCAGCTTTATAATATTTGTATTGATAATATATGTTTTCGTAACATAAATACACGATCTTGTAGTGTCTTCCTTAGTATCGTGAGTTCCTTTTGTAGAGTTTTTCTGTATCAAGTATTCAAGTTCACCTGAAACATAAAAAATAATAATGTAAAAGGATTGTTTCAGGTATCAGTGTATATCCCTAATAAAATGAAAAAAAGTGACAAAAACATAGCTCCACCGTAACAGCTATTCGCTGCCGTGACCAGGATTCGAACCTGGGTTACTACGGCCACAACGTAGGGTCCTAACCACTAGACGATCACGGCTATTGGAGCGGATACCTTTCACAGGTAATAAATCGAATGCATTCAGCATAAAAATAAAGCGACAAAAATGAATTTACCAACTACCCTATAATCTGATTCGTGGTTGGACTACATCTCAATTTTGCTGGTTAATACGTAAGCCAATAAAAGCAGTGAATGCCGTGCTGGTCAGTCAGTAGTTGATGTAATTAGATATGCTCGACTTTTAGTACTTTCACCTACAGTTACTTCACTAAGGCAACGGCCGAGCGACGAAAAGTGCTCCAGTTTCGTTTAGTATTTATTTATTTATTTTAGTAGTAGTATACGTATGATAGTGCAATATAAATAATCCAAGAAATATTTTTTACAGAACGGCCAGGATTGGACTAATTAAAGAAATAACCAATTTTTATTAGTAATTGCTTAGATTTTCATTATAAATTTATGAGATAAACTAAAAAAAATATATCTTCTAAATGTTATCATTGAGCTAGAGCAAATAAAATTTATTTTAATAAAAATGAGTTTATTAAAGAGATATGTATATTATTAGAGCACCAGTATACATTATAAATATGTATGTACTTAATTAAATTATAAATTTTTACACATTAATATTACTTTACTTCATAGATTGTTTTTTATAGCGTTTATTGAATAGACAATATTTATGGCGTATAAATATTGTTTATTCAATAAACATAATTTGACATTAATTATCTCTTTGTTATTTTGTACATCGTGTAGATGCCACCAGAGACCACTTTGAAATCTGACCCTTTTCAAAAATGACGCATTAAATGCATTATGCCACCGGTTTGGTCAAAGTAAATTCTCATGAGAATGACATATTTCACCACGATAAAATGTAGTCAAAATCGCTTAGTTGCAAACAAACAAGCACACACACTACCGTATTCTTAATATCGGGCAAGATTAGTAAGAATGATTATGTGTATTGCAAGCTAATTCAGCGTAAATATTTACACATGCTCCTGTAAACATTTCTCGACTGCATCAGATGTAACTTGAATTTATTACAAAGTTTCTCCTCACGGGAATAATGCAATTAATGCAAAGGTTAAACGTGGATCAATGTGTAGATTTATAGTTATAATAAAGTTAGTACTTTATGCTAGCTCGTATTAAAATTATCTACCTATGAAATTATGTTTGCATGCCAGTGTAACTGGCGAATGTGCTGTACTTTCCTTATAGTAATAACTTGTGAACCACATTTGAGCAAATAAAGATATTTTATTTATTTACTAGCGGTCCACCCCGGCTTTGCCCGTGGTACATTTCGCTAGCGTTATGTTTTAATTATAACTGTAGGTAATGTTTATTAAGATTCATTTTTTAATTCTTTACAATTTTATTTGATGAAGGTCTACCTGTACTATTAAGCATCTAAATGCCCGGCTGAATATTAATAATCTGTCAAATTAAAACTTGAAAACGTTGAAAACTTTTTAATTTCTAGTGTAAAACTCGATTCTCGTGAATCATGAAGTCAAAGAAAATACTAATAAATAAGTTGATATTTTGAAGTTTGAATTTTCTTTCAAATATCCAATTAATTTATTATAATATTTAATGTTATTAAAGTTTTCTTTCCTGTAAAGAGAAAATTGAAGTGGTTTGCTTTAACTGCACAGTTTTCTCACTAAAATTCTTTGAAAAGTGAACTGTTGAATTTTAAATATTTGAATGTCCAAGAAATAGAGATTCATTCGTTATTACACAGTTTCTGGTGTAATTAATTAAACATTAGAATAGAATAGAATTCATTTATTCGTGGTAAAACAAGAAATACATATCTACAAAACAAAAAAAAAATACAGATAAAAAAATCACCACGAAAAGGGTTTGGACTCAGCATATGGAGAAAACAATGACCAAAAGGCCACTGCTTTCACCGCTGTTTTCCAGCCATAACCTGATGTGGCCACAAATGTCATACGACAAAAAAAACATGTAATTATAATAAAAAAAATACACAGTACCATAACAAACATAGCGGTTCCCCTTAACAAACTTATTTTCAGGAACACAGGTAAAACAATAATACTTTTAATACAAAATAAAAGATAGAAAAATGAATCTAAAACTAAAGGAATGCAGGGTTAATTATTACGTTCCTAGTGGTGAGATACATCCATGATACAGCGATAACTCATTATAATTATGTTTTCTTTGACTTTATTCGATTGCGCTTGCTTTTTGCTCTTATAAAGATGGAAGTTTTAATAGATACTGCGATATATTATGCTAATATTAGGAAAATCAGTGAATCGAAGTCTATTCAGACAAAATAAATTAGCAAATTCACGTCAATTGCATTCTCTGTACTATATAGCGTCAAGAAATAATTACTTTGTATTCACACTGATAACAACAAACTTTTTCAGCTACTAGCTTACTATTCCTAAATTATACCTTTTTTTTAAGTGGGGAAATCTTCCAAAGATACCCACGGCCCGGATTCTTACCGACTAAAACCCCACTGTGTTCCGTCGAGCCGCTTTAGTGTTGGGGCCGCGAGATATGGTTGAAATTCTTCCGGTGTTTCGGACTGTCGGTGTCAGGATAGTCTTAACATGTTATTTGTTATGACTGGTGGTAGCTAGGCTTCCGACTATCCTTCGAAAACTAAATTATACCTACGTTTTAACTGGCAGTTTATAAACCTTGATTATATAAACACAAATGCTTAAATTTTTCATTGAACATAACCAATGCATAGTAAAATTTCAGTGCAACGGAAGAGAATTAATCCCATGTGACTTATCGCTCGCAGCTACTGCACTTCAAAATAAAACATTATATGGTGAACCAGTTTTGACGTTTATCTAGCTTGCAATGAAATATAACTTGAAATTGTGGGATCGTGAAGGATTTGGATTCTGATTGAGTTAAAAAGAGTAATAATGTAGAGCTGATAACCTTTTTTTTTTTTTTTTTTTTTTAGTGGGGAAATCTTGCATAGATACCCACGGCCTCCGGGGAAGAGGCCGTGGGTTATGTCGGATTCCTACCGACCAAAACCCCACTGTGTTCCGTCAAGCCGCATCAGCGACAGGGCCACGGGTATGTGTAGAATTCATCCGTGACCCCATCAGCGGCAGCCCGTCGCCGGGCCCAAACAAGCTAAGAGCCTGCCAAGAGCTGATAACCTTAAATATGTATAAAAATACGTAGCTGCTAATTGACATGTTTCGATTATATGATGAATTCATAATAATTTACTAAGTTTTATTAAAATTAATGAAAATTAATATCTAGCATAAAATTATTAATATAAGTCAACGCATAATTTAACTTTTATTAATAGAAGTATAAGTTAAATTATGCTCAATTTATAGTTGCCCATGTAATTCATATAAAACATGAAAATATACATATAAAATCTTTTCCAAAATGTACATAGAAAGCTCATTATCCCAGAAATTTGGAATACATGATATCGGACGGATAAAATTTCCGATACAATTTTAACATTCAGCCAACCCTGTCATTCTATTAGTTAAAATGATATACACGAGAATATTCCAGAAATGTTAAAGGTGAAACAGTTTATAGTGAATTTTCACGTGATAGCCCACTTCTGAATTCGATACTGTTGACATTCCATACTAGACACATATTTTATTACTATGTATATGCCCCGCAGTGCTCCGCTCCTTAGCGTGATGATATATAAACTGTAGCCTTCTTCGATAAATGGGTTATATAACCCCGAAATAATTTTTCAAATCGGACCGGTAGTTCCTGAGATTAGCGCGTTCAAACAAACAAACTCTTCAGCTTTATAATATTAGTATAGAAGATTTCCGATCAAAAAAATAGTAAACCATATTATATATTTTATCATTTCCGAACGAATAAAAATAGTAACCCTGAGTTCTACAGATAGTGGGATGGGTATAAACCAGTGGTTATAAAATCCAATGCATTTTTATGACAGATCGTATTTTAGCGTCTGTTAGAAATTGGAATGGTGTCTGTGGATCGCAAAGCGTAAGTTTATAAGCTGTAAAATGATCTTATATGAATAATGATGTGAAAACGTGCGAGATATAAAAGTATTTCATATAAAACACATATTTTAAATATAGACTAGAGAGTGTTTGTGTTTTAAAATAGTTCTTTTGAGACGATGTGATGATAAAAAAGTCATTGGGTAGGCACCGCTCAGTATTTTGATTCTTTGACTTTTATACAAAGTAAAGAAGTGAACATATTAAACATATTAAGTTATGGATTATTATTTTAGTTGAAAATAAAAATAAAATTTATGCGTAAAAAACACATAAAATTACACATGAATTTTATGTATTACTAAAATCATGTTTACCGTTTTATACAGTTAGAGCGTTTGCCTTTTTAACAAAAACTTAATTGCTTAGCAAGTGAAGCTATAAGAGAATATATAAGCTTTAAATTATCTTGCTAATTTCATCTCTTTTAAACTATAAAGTCGTCATTAATTTATTTATATCATGCATTTACTATAGCAATAAAACTGAGCGTAATTATTGTTTCCAGGATGAATTTACGACTTGATTAAATAAAGGAAAACTAAAGGAAATAAGAGGAAGATAAGAATAATAAATAAAATAAAATACGACGTTTTATTGATAGGTTGAGCAAAAAAATTGTTTCAGACAAAACTATAGGACTTCACCATTGTTCAATATGAAAATATACTTAGGTACATAGAATCAAATTGTTTGAGTTGTTGAGTTTTATTTGAAAATTACTCTAGTTGAGAGAGTAGAGTTGCTCTACTTGGCTTAACAGTTAAATATATGGGACAAAACGAAAGGTTTTTAATCAATTTCTTACAGTTGACATGTGTACGATTAAATAATAGATCTTAAGTCCTTACATACGTATTTTAAGAAATATGATCTTGTCTTTAATCATGTTTCATTGAATAAAACGACTACCAGATGCTAATCGTTACGCTACAGTACAAAGGGTATTTTACATTTATTAGGAAATATGTATCTAAGTTGGCTAGAAAAATAGTATGCCTTTATAAAAATACATCAAAAGATGCAAATCTACGTTCAGCGTACCTAGTATTATAATATCTGTGGTTCAACTATATTTCAAATGAATGATGTATTCCCGCAAGCTATTTTACCGTTTTTCTTGTTATTTTTGGATCTTTTTGTTATCCGTAGATTCATACGTCCCAATTTGGGAATGTTTTCGAATCTGTATCTATGTATTTGAAATTTTTATTCGTTAGAAGTAAAAAGTGGCGATCGATAATTTACAAAAACAATTTAATTAAATGCTACCATCGTTACTAAAATTTATTAACTTTTTCTAACGAATCTTTAATGAATTGCCGAATGTGTTGGTAAACGCAAAACACGAGAACGACTGAACCGATTTCGTTAATTCTTTTTTTATAATAGTAGGTACGAGGATGTTTCTTATTAGCCGTGGCGGATCGCTAGTATTCTTATAATTACGTAGCCAAAAGAATAATTAGATAAAGTTTAATTTTAAAATTGTTAATTTATTTGGAAACATGTCAATGATGTCAAACGAATAATATTAATTTTCCATTCCTTTAAATTACTAAAGCAATATTTATCAAAGAAAATTAATTGAATATTTTGAATGTATTCTAAATAATTAATTTAATATGGTTGCTCTTTGATGTTATTTTAGCCCTTGTCTAGTCTTATTACGTTCAAATGAAATTACTGGCTATATATAATTGAATTATTAAATATATTTTTGAAGAAAAATAATAAAAACAATTAACTATGCTAGTTACAACTTAGTTACAGTACCAACTACTAATTCTAATAAGCTTGCTCGAAAAAATAAATACAAATACTGTGTCTATTTTTTCTTACAACTTTTACACCTAAGTATAGGAAAAATCTTACGATGATTAATTTTCAATTTAAGTGGGATACAATTGCAAATATTATATGCTAAATTGTTTCTATTATTTCTCTTCTCTACTTAATATTATGTTAGTTTTCAATTAGGACAGAATTTTTCAAATAAAAAACAATGCCCCGCCGTAACAGCTATTCGCTGCCGTGACCAGGATTCGAACCTGGGTTACTACGGCCACAACGTAGGGTCCTAACCACTAGACGATCACGGCTACCGGAGCGGATACCTTTCTCTACCAACATTTAAGTTTTATTCATTGATATTACCCTACAAAATTAAAAAGGAAGTAAAAGTTAAGAAATGGGGGCATTTTAAAATAGTCGGATTGCACCTTGCAGTTATTTGTACGTGACCGTATCAAATTGTACGTAAAAATAAGAATAAGATTGATCTCTTTAGTGTACCATTCATCTGCTTCAGTAGCCGTGATCGTCTAGTGGTTAGGACCCTACGTTGTGGCCGTAGTAACCCAGGTTCGAATCCTGGTCACGGCAGCGAATAGCTGTTACGGTGAAGCATATTTTTTTTATTGTAATTAATTTGATTTAAAAATTATAAACCGCCAACCGCTTTTTATGCCGTGGCTATTTTTAAACGATTTGCAATAAACAGTACACACAAAACCTTTCAAACAAACAAAAAAAACATCAATATCTGTTAATCCGGTCGGGAGCTGTGATGTTTGATGCCACTAACAAACACTACACTGCATACATAAGTAAGCAAACGGGTCAAGCTTATAAAACCAAGTCGTTTTGCGATGGTGGTTAAAAATGTATGTACTAAATACTAATCTCTACCATATAAACTATGATACTACAAATTAATAACGGCTCTCTATCTATATCTCTATAACCAGGAAAATCCTGTGCACTCTTACAAAACACAAACAAATGAAAAATGCTGACGTAATTCCTTCCCAGTACCCTTGAATCAGAAGCCTTCAGATGTACTCATCATGCCTATCATTTACACCCTTGCGAAAGGTTGTGAACTTTGACTAATCTTGAGGATTTAAGGGTTTGATCCAATAGTCATCCATCCCAGGCATGATATATATTTTCCATTATACAGGGTGTCCCACTATCGGCATACTAAGCGCCAAGGGATTCGTAGTTTTGCATACACTGATCACGTAACAACAAAATAACGTCAAAAATTTTTTGCTAAATTTTTCCATAAAATCCATGTTTTCTTCTCTAACTTCGCGCAGGCGGCATATACCGCTTCGCTAATGTGAGCATTTTGTCTATGAAAACATAATTTTAAAAGATAGCTCACGTGCGGGTGGCAAAGTTAGGCGCGTTGCTTGTTAAGGGTGTACACAAATAGTTTTAAGAATTTATCTATTTGAAAAAAAAAATGCGTCTGGAATTTTTTAAGTATTTTTTACGTACTCAGCGTATGCAAAACTATTACCTCCTTTGAGCTTAGTATACCAACGGTGGGACACCCTGTTTATCAGGTTCTTTAGGATATCATGTAAATATTTTACTTGGTAAACAAGTTCAGAGAGGAAAATAATGACATACAACATGTGATTTGTCTAAAACCAAATCGAATGAAATTGATTATTATAGGAACATGGGACGACAAATCTTTCGTTACAGTATATAAATATAATTTATACCTTTTTGTAATTTGTTATGTATAGCAAATATAAACAATCGAGCAATCGTTGGTTCGTACTTGAAATATTGCACATATAATTATTTATTTGTATACAGTCGTATTGTTAACACTACAATTTATAAGTCGCCTGAAGTCCTATGTTGTTGCGGACATGTTAGTTTCCTTACTATGTTTTCTTTTAATGGTTTTATTTAATTGGAGTAGCGATTATTAGGGTGGTTAATGGGCACATAAATTGAAAACCAATGCTTTTTTACAAGCCATTCTAGCTTCAAACTCCCGCCTTTTTGGGAATGTAAGGCTTTATCCACTAAGCCACTACAGCTCTAAATTCATAATATAAATTTATTTTTCCTGGGCTATTTGATTGGTTGATAGAAAATTTGTGGATAAATGATGTGTAAGGTAAATGTAATATTTGCGAATTTGATGAAATATTTTGCCTAAATTTATTTTGATAGGACGGGAATATCAACATGAAAAATATTAATTGTATCATAAAAAGTATTAAAACAATATGTTGTTATACAAGTGTGTTTTCACTTATAATACCACAAGAGCTTCAAAATTATCGGGTATTTTCCGATAGGTTCGTTGCAAACAAATGAAGGAGTCAAGTTTTTAGTCAAGGTTAAAAAACCACGAGCGCGAAGCGCGAGTGATTTTTCCTGAAAAACTTGACGACTT
>CAJQZN010031157.1:0-17736 GCA_907164685.1 Colias eurytheme | reverse complement strand
ATCAGTATAATACCATGTAGGTTGTACCACGTGACGTCGAATGGTGCAATTATTTATTTTTTTATTTATTTATTTATTAGAAAACAAAAATTCACATTTATTTAAAACAATTTTGCGATGCGAAACCTTACGAGGTTTGTAGCAACGCTCACAGTCGCATAAACACCGTTTGTTATTCGCAAGGAAGACAAAAGATGTGACTACATAAACCGGTTCCTTATCTATTCATGACATACAAATACAGGGTGTTCATTACAATGTTGTTTTTTATGTTTATTTTATTGTTTTAATTAATTCGAGAAAATATCTTTTGTATATTATTTTGTAGTTTTTAATATTAACATCCTTCTTGACTTTTTGTGGCATAGAATTAAGTATAGTGGGTAATAAGAAATTAGCCGTACGCTTCCCATAAAGATTGTGTACTTTAGGAATAATTAATTTATTATTAGTTATTTGTCTGGTAGCAAACTGATGCGAAATGGGATTTTGAAAGTTTATGTTATGAAATTGTTCTATGAGAAAAATCTTTTGAAACATTTGTCTTATTGGCAGTACATTACAATAGCTAAATAGTTCGAGAGGTTTATCTTTAAACTTGTTTTTAATATTAATAGGTACAATTTTTTTTATTAGTCTTAGTTGTAAATTTGTGATTCTATCAATGTAAGTATTAAATGTACGTCCATAACTTGTGATACCGTATTGTATTATTGATTCTGCCAATGATCTATAGATACCGAAAGAATTTTGTATGGTACTTTATTTCTGATGATATATAATTTTGAGAGTATGGCCCTAAGTTTATCACACAGATAGTCTATATGATGGTTCCAATTAAATCTGTTATCAACAATCAGTCCTAAGTAAGTATAATAAGGCACTTGGTCCACACATTCACACGAGCAGTCCGGGTTATAATATGTACCTTTGTGAAGACATACGTGATTGTGTGCCGTGATTTTAAAATTATTAAAGTTTTTCAAATGACTCGAGTGTACATGTACTATTTTTGTTTTCTTAACATTTATGACAAGACCCGCATCGTGCGACCACATTAGGATACGCGTAAAATCTTCCTGTAACTGTTGAGCTGCAGTATTAATATTTTTGTCTGAGGCTATTAGACAGGTGTCATCAGCATATTGATAGATAGAACAGTGGTTGATGACATGTTCCATATCATTTACATACGCCAAGTACAATAAAGGTCCTAACACCGAGCCCTGTGCTGTACCCTCGGTGATGGTCATTTCATTGCTCATTTCATCGCCTACTTTAAAACGAAATTTTCTATTAGCAAGATAATCTTTAAACCATCCCAGAAGAGGTCCACGGATACCGGAGTTGTCTAGTTTGTGTATAAGAGTGTCATGCCTGAGTGTATCGAATGCCCTACTATAATCGATAAATAATAGCAGTACATGTTTTTTGTTATCGAGACATGAGTTTACTTCATCTGTAAATTTTGACAAAAGTTGTGAAGTTGACTTACACGGTTGAAATCCAAATTGAGAGACAGATAAAATTTTATTTTCGGAATAGAAATTCTGCATTTGTTCGGCTATAAATTTTTCCACGATTTTGTCTAATACCGGAAGAATGGTAATCGGGCGATAGTTTTCATACTCACTTCGCGTACCCTTTTTGTGAATGGGTCGGATTATTCCAGTTTTTAACTCTAAAGGATATTTAGCATTAACAATAGATGCATTAATAAATTTAACTATAATATCTACGATTTTAGTGCATATATTTTTTATGTCAATACATCGAATGTTGTCGAATCCGGGAGCTTTATTGATATTAAGTTTTTTAATTATATTACATACTTTATCTCTGTTAGCTTTTTTAAGTAGCATTGATTTATTTTGTGGATAATAATAATCATTTTCACATAATAGACGCTTATTGCATTTAGGAATGATTTTTTTAATACTATAATAAAATTCTTGTGCAAAATTATTAGCAATTGTTTTAATGTCTATGTTATTTTTA
This sequence comes from Colias eurytheme, assembly GCA_907164685.1. Lineage (NCBI taxonomy): Eukaryota > Metazoa > Arthropoda > Insecta > Lepidoptera > Pieridae > Colias > Colias eurytheme. Next base: position 15,738 of record CAJQZN010031157.1, on the reverse strand, counting down.
TGAAATGCTTTTAAGATACAGTTGTCTATTGAATTTTTGCAGCGACCTGTTAATGAATTCAAAATTTGCCATAAAGCGTGACTATTGTTGTAGTTTTGATTAATTTGATTATGATAGTAATTATTTCTTGATTTTTCTATGAATTTACGCGTTTTATTACGTAATTTATTGTATTTTAATCGAAGTATTTTATTAGTCGGGTCATTTTTCCAGTCAATAAAAGATAAATCTTTTTTTTCACACATAGTTTTTATGGTGCTAGTAATCCAAGGATCTTTGTTTCTTTTACTTGATGTTGCAATTATTTTTTCAAATTGTGATTGATTATAACAATTTTGGATGGTATTTTTTAAGTTATCATATAATTTATATGGACACTCTGTATTCGTAAAATCATCCCAGCTAATATGATCAAGCAAATTATTAAGTTTATTGTTATCTATTTTTCGAATGACTTTAACGTCACCCTGTACATGTGCTAATGATTGTCCAATGCACGACAATACGATCATACGGTGATCAGCCATTGCAGTGCCGAGCACGCCCGAGTACAGGTCTAACAATTGCGTCCTTACAAAAATGTGATCGATTACGCTACGCGTTATTATTTTGTTTCTTATTTCAATTCTTGTATAATCGGTTATAACACTTGTTAGACCGCACTCGGCCATGCTATTTATGTAAAAATCTTGAATGTTACCCTTTATTTTTATATCTATGTTCATGTCTCCTATAACAAAAATATCTAAGTGTTTAAAAGGTTTACTAGATAAAAGATCCTTTATCTCCCTTACGAACAAGTATTTACTTTCGTTGGGTGGCCTATATATTGCACAAATTGTTGCAACGTATTTGTGATTAGTCGTTAAATGACCTATGATTGATTCACAGTGATTTAAAGTGTGATGTTTGAATGTAAATACGTGAACGTTCCGTATGTATATTATAATACCGCCACCTTTTTTATTCTTACGTAACTTTTTGTGCATTATATAGCCATTTACATTGAACATATTTGCAATATTATCTTTAATGTTTACTTCAGTTAATATGAGAATATCTATTGGTGAACATGAACTGTTTATTAATTCTAAAACATAACAAAAATTTTTAATTAGTGATCTTACATTTATATGGACTAAATTTAACTTAAATTGAGATTTCGCTAACGATGGAACATTTTTACAAAATGAGTTATATGTACTACAATTAAAAAGTTCTAAATTATTGCTTGGGATATTCGACTGAACTATGGTGACCTACATAAAATACTATATCTATTACCGCCGATGATGTGCTGGTGCTGCCTGGTTGAGGAGATTTTCAATGTCTGTTTCGCTTCTGATCACAATAGGTTTATTATTCTCTGATTTACGGATTAATATATTCCCATTCTGGAACCACACATATTTATAATTTGGTGTTAATTTTTGCTTAGCTTGCCACAGCAGGGTTTTATTCGCTTTAGTTAGGGCTTTGCGTACTATCACTTTGGTTTTAGCTGCTGGTACTGCTTCATCACATACCACCTGTCCCACAAGTACCTCTCTGCGTCTGGAAGCACGTACCCACAAATTACATAATTCCTCCTGTTTGAACTCCAGTTGAATACATCCATCCTGTCCGTTTCTTCCTTCCAGGCGCTTCACGTTGGAGATTCCTTCTTTGGTTAGATTTAGGTTATCAGCTAACTTGTTACATAAGTCATTAAGGTCTTCATTAGGACGAGACGGAATGTTGGCAACTTCTATGACGGTATCCAGACGCTGCTGTTCCATATAGCGCACGTGTTGTTTTAATGCATTTATTTCTAGATCGAGGTGTGATTTTTCGTTTTTGAGGTTAGTATATTTTTTCTCTAGCTCTTTTATTTGTTTATTTTGGGCTTCAACAGTTCTTGTTAGTTCGTCGATTTTGTCACAGCAGAAGCTTAACGATGTTTCGATGGGCTGAAGCTCCTTCTTAAGTATTCTTTTCATTTCTAAAGTAATATCTTTTAGGAATTTGTTAGTATCTATACAACTTGTATCTTGGTTCCCTTCTGAAATAGTATCATCTTCTTCCTCCTCTAAAGGTATTATAAAAGATGATTTTTTGTGAGGCGAGTTAATTTGACAATCGTCACAGGTCCATTCCAGGCTCCCGGCACGCAAGGCGGAGAGCTGTTTGGAGGACAGTCCAGTACATGATTGGGTTGCATGAACAACCTTTCCGCACTTGCTGCATTCCAATCCTGGTGTTCTATTGGTCGATATTTGGGTCGGAAAAATAATCTTTGTAATCTAATAAAAATATACATTATACAATCAGTAATTTGTTTATAGTAATTAGAAAGTTAAATTAGTGTCACATGTGTCATGAAATGCTTCTAAATTCATAAGAAATATACTTACCATTCCTTTGTAATATTTGGAAGACGATAGAAACATTATAATTTTACTCATCGTTTATCTGAAATACAACTTTTTTTTTAAAGATGGTTCGAATCATCCTAATACCTCATTATTAATTTCATAATCGGATAATGCCAAGATAAAGTGATATACAGATAATCTTTATTTCATGAGATATTAATTAAAAAATGGTTGCCTGTAAAGTCGGTTTTACGGGCGAAGATTTTACGTGACAACGTCTTTTTCTCGATCATAGTTGAGTGGGAGAGAGACGCAAGGCATTCGGCGGGCCTCTCTCTCGTTCGGTGACTCATCGTAACGTTACCGAGCGTTACACTTTTTCATAAGTGACTCCCAGTCGCAACCTAATTTAAGACGTTGTCACGTCAAAATTTAATTGGAATTAACGTTTGTATCAGAGCAGGGTATTATAATTGAACGTAGATTTAATTATGCTTTTGTTCAGGATGAAAATTCTGTCTTTGGCAAGTTTTATATTGACTCTTTTTGTATGAGATCATTTTTAAAATTAGTTCATGATATTTGACATTCAATTGTAAAAACTTTTATTTGTTTATTTAATACTAGCTTTCCGCCCGCGGCTTCGCCCGCGTTTTAAGAGAAAAACCCGTACCCGTAGGATTTCCGGGATAAAACCTATCCTTATATATGTCCTTTCTCGGTTATCAAAATATCTCTATACCAAATTTCATGCAAATTGGTTCAGTAGTTCAGGCGTGATTGAGTAACAGACAGACAGACAGAGTTACTTTCGCATTTATAATATTAGTATGGATTTTATAATTGATTGTAACACACAACGCACTAACAAAAATATTACAAGTATACAAGAGGCATAATACTGTGTATACCTAAGGCGACCTAATCGCTCATCTACGGTATTTTCCAGGCTGCCAAACGTAACATGAACAACAAAAAAATATATTTTAGTATGCAATAAGAACTGAAAATATTTACATGTCTGTAACGACCAAGATGTTTAAAATATAACAACGTCTTATCTTTTACATTATATTCTAACGAGGGTCATTAAAGTAATAAAATGGTAATTTTATTTTGCAGACGTGGCCCGTAGGCTATGACATAAGTGGAGGGATTATGAAAAATAATATGATTAAAGTATACAGTATTATAAGAGTTGGCGTATAAACATAATGATGTTTTTCCTTGAGTTTGATTTTACGTGAGCATTATACGTTTAGAAATTAAAGATTTTAACGGGTTTTAAACGCGATTTACTCATTATATTTAAATTCCAATCTTTAATTTCTTAAAATACCTAAAGATGTTTTCATGATTGAAACACATAAATCAAAACCACTTCTCAGTGTTTATAATAAGACTAACAATCTATACCCGGGTGGCTCTACATTTTTTTAACTATTATTTTAAAGGAAAATGTAAATGTTTTTCAGAAAAAAAAATACAAAAGATAAGCTCCGCCGTAACAGCTATTCGCTGCCGTGACCAGGATTCGAACCTGGGTTACTACGGCCACAACGTAGGGTCCTAACCACTAGACGATCACGGCTACCGGAGCGGATACCTTACACAGATAATAAATCAATTGCATTAAACATCATTTTAATCCGTCAAAAATAAAATAACCAACTACCCAAATAAATTGTTCGAGAAAGTGAACATTTTTATATAGTCGGGTTATACTTGATGAAGTTGGTTGGCCAAAAAGAACATAAATTGGATCTATTGTGTAACGGCGCTTGCAGTGACCGCAACTAATTCGGATAAAAGTAAAAGTATAGAGCAATTTGGTTTATTTCAGCTACTTTCATAGTATTATGTCCTATGGAATTCTACTATGGGGCAGGGCAGCAGATATAGAAACTATATTTATCTTACAGAAAAGAGCCATTCGTTCTATATATAATTTACGTGCTCGGGACTCACTAAGAGATCTCTTTAAGAATACTGGTATCCTTACTGTACCATCACAGTATATATTTAATAATATTTTGCATGTACACAAAAACGCCGACTTACACACAAGAGTAGGAGATAGACACTGTTATGGCACAAGGAACAGAAATAGAATTGAAATGCCATTTTTCCGATTAGCTAAAGTTAAAAATTCATTTATGGGTCAAGGTATACGCTTTTACAATAGAATTCCTCATAATATTAAAGAGTTTAGTAGTTCTAAATTTAAAACTTATATAAAAAATGTACTAGTTCAGAGAGCGTACTACAGTATTCAGGAATATATGGACGATAAAAACCCATGGAGGGTTGTCGCGTAAAAACCACAGGACAGTTCTTTGGCATGTTATTACAATACTTATATGTTGTTACATATGTATTTTGTAAAATTGTAAAACTGACATGATTTAAAAGAGCAACTATGGAGTTTCTTGCCGGTTCTTCTCCGTAGATACTGCTTTCCGAATCGGTGGTAAATTTTAAAATATGTAATGACGTTTCAAAAGTGCTTCTTTAAGAAGTCTAATTGAATAAATAAATGTTTGAGTTTGAATGTTTGAGTTTGAGTTTGAGTTTGAATACAGCATCCGCTCCAATAGCCGTGATCGTCTAGTGGTTAGGACCCTACGTTGTGGCCGTAGTAACCCAGGTTCGAATCCTGGTCACGGCAGCGAATAGCTGTTACGGCGGAGCATTTTTTTTCTATGTGTGTCATAACTTTTCTATGAAAATTCACTGCTTATCAAACAAGAAGGTATATTTTTGTTTTTCAATGTATATTTCTAAGATACAATCACTTGTTATTATTAATGAAGAATAGATTTTACTATTATTTTCACCAACTTTTCGCCCGCAGCGTCGCCCAAAGGAAAATCTGCATAAATCCCGTTCCCGTGGATTTTCGTCATAAAAACTAATGTGTGCCAAATTTCATGAAAATCAGTTTTTTGCGTAATGTAGTGTGAACAAAAAAACAAAGAAACAAAGAAACAAACAAACATATAATATTAGTAGGAGTCTTAGGATAATGTAATAAACATTAGGGTGAAATCAAAGACTGTTCTCAACGATAGATTCTAATAACTGCACATATGAAATGTCAAGGAAGATTAATATTGTTTTCATTACTTTCGTTGTTTGAAAGAGTATTGTAATCGCCCACATTATTGTTGAATTTTCTGTCATGTGCTGAAGCAAAGTAATTATTGGAAAACACACAAAAGACTCGAAGGGCGAAGTTCAGAAACAATTTGTGGGCCCACGCACATAATGTAAGGGTTTAAATTTAAGTAAAGAATTAGTTGCTTTAATCTTTTAATGCCCGCATTTTCAATCCTTGGTTAAAACTTATCCCTACACAATAATTTTAAATATGTCTCCTGTAAAATGTCATCAACTCCTAATGGTTTTTTAATTCAACAAATAATTTTAACTAAGTATTGAAAAATCTAATCTTTATTTATTTTTATATTGAAAAATCAGTGGTTAGTCATTTAATTCAAATTACTACCTTCTATATTATCATGGTTGTCTTACTGTTCATTGATGGGATATGATTGATAGCTTCAGAGGTCAAAGGTCAATTGTGTATTTCAGTAAACAGACGAGCCAGAGCTTGAATAACGAAGCCATATTGTGTAGTATTTTGTATAGAGTATACTAAAGGCTCTCAGAGCTATTGCTTTGAGGACAATCTCAATATAGAAAGTAATTATTCTGATAGTATAATACATGTATCAATCGAATGATATGTATTCATACAATGTAGAATTTAAATAAATACAATTTATTCTGAACGAAAAAATTATTTATTTAATACCACTAGTCAATAGAAAACAAGCACAAAAATCTTAACTTGTACGAAGGAACTTACTGTTTGCGCTTGTGAAAAAAAAGTATTAATTACCTAGTATCTGTGTTAGCATGGTACTTAATTAAGCATGTGCGCACATATTGCGCAGCGCTGATTTTCAGGAGATCGTTGTTAACAATCAAAAGAAGAATCAATTATAATTTATGATCATTCTATTTGTAATATTTTATCACAAGTATCTGAAAATAAGTTATTATATCCAGGAGTAACCCATTGTTGTTTCAAAATAAGGATTAATTATGCATCACGCGTGATGCATCTAATTCCTAATCCCCACATAAAGATACTTAAAAAAAGCCATGAATCGTCTTTAAATACATAAATTATGGCTTTTTGAAGTGCCTATATTTACGGATTTTGGGAGACTAGCTTTCTGCCCGGGGCTTCGCCCGTGTTTTCCAAGAAAAATCCGCATAGTTCCCGTTCCCGTGGGATTTTGGGGGATTTCTATTTTATGTGTTATTCCAAGTTACCCTCTATATGTGTGCTAAATTTCATTATAATCGGTTCAGTATTTTTTTCGTGAAAGAGTAACAAACATACACATACACATCCATCCTCACAAACGTTCGCATTTATAATATTAGTAGGATAGGATAGGATATAAGTTTATCTATACAAGTTGTCTTCCCGTAAATGTAACATGTTCAACGTTGTGGGCTTTGGAACATGGCCAAAATTGTATAACAACGATATATCAATAGCTATTGGTTCCCATTGTGTTTATAGTACACGATAATTCTACATTGAGTACTTGAGATAGATTGTTGTATGTGAAGTACTCAAAGTAAATTTATCTTAATTAAAAATCTCGTAAAGGAAAATATCAAGTGTAAGAAAATACGAATTTACACTTTAAAAGCGCAGAGAAATGGGCAGCCATGTAAAACCAAAGAGAATCATTAGGATAACTCTTATTATTAAAAAGAAGTAAATATTTTTCACGTATTAGTGAATAATATAGCGATCAATGTATATTTAAGTGTTATAATTTCCATAACAGACGAAATACAATCCTCTACAAAAACATTTGCACTGTCTATAAATTCATAACTCTATCATATTCCCATATAATACTAATTCTAATAAGGGCCGATTTTTCAATGCTTGGATAAAATTATCCGTCCAATAAAATATTATGCACGATAATATTAAAATGTCACGTAAACTGTCAAATACGGGCACTTAGAATACGTTTTTAAAATGGTAGTTTTATACATTATTCGACGAATAAGTTTTATCCAAGCATTGAAAAATCGGCCCTAACACGAATAAGAATTATTAATCAGCATTCACGCAATATTGCAAACCAAATCCCCTGTTACGTATGAGGTGTCACAGAGAGCTCATGAAACCGCAGCAAAGCAGATTCAATCACTTTAATCTGTCACTACAACAAGCTTCACCCAAGAAGCTTATATCTAATACACTGGAGATTTCAGTATGAACATTAACTTGTAACAAGAAAATATGACCTTGAATGACGCCTGTATGTTTCTTTATCCCTCTCAGAACTAAATAACTACCTAGGTGTGAAAGGGATAAAAAAACATACAGGCGTCATTCAACGTCCTATTTTCTTGTTACAAGTTAATGTTCATACTGAAATCTCCAGTGTTATAGATATAAGCTTCTTGGCTTCACCTTTAGAATTAACACAGACCACAGATAAAAAAACTAGTACACTAGACTAAGCATAGAAAGTACGTGATTTCCGTAAAATTAATTAAAATGTTTTCTTTTTGTTGTGAAACTTCTTTATCGTGGTTGGAAAAAAATTTAGTGTAACATTTTTTCGTTACGCGTGACATTTTTCCGTTACACGCCATCTTTTTTTATCCTACCACGCGTGATTAAAAATTTCATTAGAATTAAAATTTCTGTAAAGTAGCATATAGTAGGTACCATTTTTTTTTTGAAAAATAAGGTCATAAAGATGTTTCACTTCTTACGTGTGTACACGCACACATTTTTATTCACTAAAGAAACGTCGCTCTTTGAATAGAATTGTGATTTATATAAGTTCTGTAACTGTAGTTAGAGACTAAAGTATAAAATAAATATTCGTAAATAATATAAAGAAGAAGAAAAGAAGGGACTACTAGGTACAGAATAATTTCGTTGTTAAAATGGTCCAAAACTAATATTTATATTGTAACATTAGAGAAGGGTCGACCTTTTGTTGCTTCATTAACGTAGCAAAACAAAGTGTTTTAGTGTTGTATAAATTAATGATTTAACCCCTTACCGCATACAAAGCCATATATGGACGACGAAGTTCATGAATTTTTTATAGGCTAACTATAAACAATATCTAAAAAAACTACCTTAGATCTTAAACAGCATTTCATCGAGAATTGGAATGTAATTAATTTATACAGTGTAAATATTATCCATCAGATATATTATAGATTTAGTCTAGCGCGTGCGACGGTTTGGGTGCGCGGAAAAAACCGTGCATTTCAAATTAAGATTTCAATATCAAAAAGGTGAGTAAAGCCATGAAAAAAAATATTACTTCATTATTTAGTCTTTCTAAAATAAGGTAAAACATTTGGTTTGGTTGTTTTTTTGCTTTAATCATGTTTTTTTGTACTTTTCCAAATCTGTCATATTTGGCTTCGTATGCATTCCATCCAAAATATATTATGTCATATGTGGCTTGGTATGCATTCAAGGATACTTTCACTGATTGTTCCAGTATCGATCCTGGACACTTTTATCTCACTGCTAAGCATGTAAATATCATATCATCATCATTAAATACAGACTCATACTAAATGCCACTGTATGATTTTTAATTAGCCGTTTTAGAGCAAATGCGAATGTCAGGGAATGCTCTTATTAACAAAAGACGTGGTCGTCTCTCAAAAACTTAGAAACATCGGCATCTCTGGAGTCTCCTCAGTATTCCTGACTCGCCAATTGCCGCAAAAAAGCTACGAAAAACTCCTGCAAGACATCTAGATTTTCACTTTGATTCTGTACGATCTGATGGGATTAGTCATTACCCAATTTGGAAGAAGAACGCCCGTCAGTTATGCCTATATTGTTCCCATTTCGTTCCTCCACGTTATGTGAAAAATATAACGTGTTTTTATGTTATAATGACAAACGTAATTGTTTTAAGCAATTTCACAAGAAGTATAAGTTGGCTGTGATTCTGGGTGTTATTTAGGTATCCATATAAAGTACTAACATTTCGCCCGCGGCCTCGCCCGCGTTTTCAAAGAAAACCCCGCATAGTTCCCGTTCCCGTGGGATTTCCGGGATAAAACCTATCCTATGTGTTAGTCCAAGTTACCCTCTATATTATGTGTGCTAAATTTCATTGAAGTCGGTTCAGTAGTATTTGCGTGAAAGAGTTACAAACAAACATATACACATACATCCACCCTCACAAACTTTCGCATTTATAATATTAGTAGGAGAGGATTGATGTAAAGTATATGTAGTATATATCAGTTGACTTAGCATTCAGGATACAAGCCTAAGATTAGTTTGGGGCTTAGCAACCGTGTGTGTGAAATTAGTCCGCAATATATTTTTATTTTATTAATTAGTTACTTTTTCTAATTGCATACGAAGCCATATATGACAGAAAAAATAAAACAAACACTGCATACGAGTCCATATATGGCGCCGTTTCATATTTTCTACAATATAAGTAAATAATTTTTTTTCTCAATTTGATCTCATAATGTAAGGTCTAATAAACACTTTTTTGCAAAAAAATAATTTTTATTTCATCTCCTTAATAATTCATGCAATAAGGGGTTAAACATTTTACCGTGTAGCGTTTGTGTAAAATTACTATCGCGTTACAAATTTGCCGACCCTTTTGACGTAGCTTGTATCCTCGGGCGTAGAACGTAGCAAGTCCGTAGCTCTCGTAGAGGGGCAAAAATTAAACACAAAACGTTAAAAGGTAATCTTAAATAGCACATTAAATGAGAAAGAACACTTTTTCCTTGTACTTCGAAGCAATTTTAAGCAATAAAAGTAAAAATGCTGAAAATGTAGAAACTTTTAAGCTTACAATTCGTCAGTGAACACTTTATTTTGAAACGACGATTATAGCATTATCATCCGCTTTGTGGCGTCTTATAATGTAGATTTTCCACTTCAGAGAACTAAAGACTTTGTGACAGTGTGACGAAAATATAACCCGTTCAAATTGCATCATCATTATCTTCGTATTAGATCACACGTGAAAATCAGTCAAGCATTCCATGTCGGTTAATATCAACGCGTGAAAATCGAACGGCGACTTGGCAAGATACACGACTTTTATGAACACATAAAGCGACCCATATTCAAAGGGGTTTGTTTACGTGGAAATGTCCAATGTGAACATACCCTACAGGATTCCTCGCCAGTGTATCCACGACTCCCGAGCGGTGAGGACGTGTCCCAGGAGCAATTTTCTATTTTCAAACGGCGCGAAAACATGAATGTTAACGTATTTTGCTAAATTGTATCTTGTAAACATTTTCACAAATCTATCTATGTTTCGATGTGTTTTCACCCTGTAATTATTACTAAGATATATATTTGTTCTTAAAGTGTTTTGGAGGCAAAGTTTATTTTTCTTAATGCGTGTCCCAAGTGCTACGAATTTCTAAGATGTAAGATTGTTTCCGAGATGAACTTCCACAAGCACCCAGAGAGCGGATTATCATATTTTATAAGGTAAATGGTGATATATTTTTAGAAGTAACAATACTACTAAAATGTAGAGCACCCTGTTTCTCATTAACTCTACAAATTATACTATAATTTTTATTTTTTTAATCAATTACAAATATTTGTTTGTTTTTCTTCAGTATAAAAATTCTGTGTTTATTCATCTCACAACTAAAAAATCTTATAATATAGGCTCTACATAACTGTAAATGATCTAAATAACGCTATATTATGACTAAGATACAAAGTGTCATATACACAATAATTATATACATATTTTAATTCTATATTTATGTGATATATGAAAAGTTTAGGGTCGAGACCCTCATTCTCATTAAATTGAGTCTCACAAAATATTAAATTACACTCATAAACTTTATGGACACCTGTAGGATGTGATGGTATATTATGGAATTTTAAGCTTTGTTTTCTTGTTTTAGGTATTTAGGTAGGTAAATAGGTATATATTTAATATAGTAAAGTAATTTTACTTTTAATAAAATAATAGAATGTGTAATTAAATTTTCAGACGACTATACGTTAATTTTTACGTTACACTTAATCATAAATCGAGTTTCATTAAGCTCTTAGGGCTCATTCTCTGTGATAAATTGTGAAATTGGTTTATGTGTGTTAAAATATCTTAAACTAGCTGCGCTTCGCGGTTTCACCCGCGTGGCTCCGCTCTTGTTGGTCTTAGCGTAATGATATACAGCTGGTGTCCTACTTTTGGTATACTAAGCGCGAAGGGACTTTTGCATCACGTAAAAAATACTTAAACAACAAAATTATGTCAAAAATTTTTTGCTAAATTTTGCTGAAAATCCATGTTTTCATCTATAGCTTCGCGCAGCCGGCATATACCGCTTCTCTTATGTGAGCATTTTGTCTATGAAAACATTATCTTAAAAGATAGCTCACGTGCTGGTGGCAAAGTTGGACGGGTTGCTTGTTATGGGTGTACACATTGAGTTTTAAGAATTCATCTATTTGAAAAAAAAATGCGTCTGGAATTTTATAAGTATTTTTTACGTAGGTACTCAGCGTATGCAAAACTATAACCTCGTTTGAGCTTAGTATACCAACAGTGGGACACCCTGTATAGCTTTCCTCGATAAATGGGCTATCTTACACGGAAATAATTTTTCAAATCGGACCAGTAGTTCTTGAGATTAGCGCGTTCAAACAAACCCTTCAGCTTTATAATATAAGTACAGATAAGTACCTATAGATAACACACCTGTAGGTTATGTTCGTTTTGAAATGTAATTGCTTTGACCAAATTAGTGCCTATACAATAACAGATAAATAATTTATTCATTACATGAAATAAAGAAGTTATCTATATTTCTATTTTAACTAGAGGATAAAAAATTTCTTATAATACCAGAATTAAGAACAGCAGAGCTTATTTTTATCAGCGTGATATCTTTATGAGTATACTATACATGCAATATAGAGTCAATATTTAGGTAAGTACCTAAGATTAAAATGATATATATTATTACAAGCTGTCCTAGCGAACATTGTTCTACCTTACTCTAATTACTTAGGGGTATGTAAAATAGATGTGTTCTGATTTTCAACCCTACCAAAAATGGACACAAAATTTAATGAGAATGTGTCCAGCCGTTTCGGAGGGGTGGTAACTAAAATTGGGTCACGAGAATTTTATACACTAGAGAAGGTTAATATCTATGGACTTGTCTTTTAGTATAAATGCTGCGTTAATAACAATAATTCATCCAAAAAATATTTCAGTTGCGATTGTGTTTTATAGGATGTTTCTTCTGAGGCTTACCTACTTCGTCTATTGTTGTTATTTACAGAACAATAAATTATTGTTTAAGTTTATATTTATAATACATTACATATAAGAATATTGTTACTAACAAGTGGACCAATGATGTTACAATAAATAAATGAATTATAATTATAATTATCACAAACGTTAATTCCCAAGCAAATAAATATCATATTTTACGCTTAATGCATTGTAAAATTCATTTATTTACTTTACAAGGGATGTTGCGAATTTTAGGGATCAAAAACAACGGGCTTATAAAGCACTTTAATTGTTATGATAAAATGGTCTGAAATCGTTAGGATAACTCAGATTTATTAGCACGCTTTAATTGTCTATCTTAATAGAAATTATTTATTACACCTAGATATTATTGATAAAAAATTTAATAAGATCCAACACGATGCTTACAATTGCAAATATTTAAGAAGTGTAACTTCTTTAGGCGCGTTGAGAGTAAAATTTCAAGGTCCCGTCATGGCAATACCGTTACGAAGTCGCAATACCATCACGCCATGGAATAAGGCGACGATTATGGTATCTTTGAACCTTGCCAAAGAAGTTTAACTTCTGTCACGTGTGCTCGGCACATTCGCTCTTTTTTGTTTTTGATTTTTTCAATATTTTCGTCAAGTATTCTACCAAATAGTATAATAAGATTTAATAGATACGTAATATAATAGATTAGTGCTTGTGTGAGATCAATCGTGAGCTTTTGTTAAACATGAATAAATATAAATTTATAATAAATAAATAAACATGAATATACTAACAAGCTTTTCGCCTGCGGCTTCGCCCGCGTTTTCAAAGAAAAACCCGCATAGTTCCCGTTCATGTGCGATTTCCGGGACAAAACCTATCTTATGTGTTAATCCAAGTAGGGTAACTTATATGTTTGTTAAATTTTATTCTAATCGGTTCAGTAGCAGTGAAAGAGTAACAAGCATACATACACATACATCCATCCTCACACACTTTCGCATTTATAGTATTAGTAGGATAGTTTTGATAACATTGAATGAATTTTCAAATGTTTCGAATCGCTTCAATAGCTCGATTTATTGTTTCAATTAATTCGTTCGTTTCATATTGTTAGATAAGGTCAATTGCAAATGTTTTTCACCACATGCACTTTCTATAGTTTTTATTTTCTAACGTATGTAACGTTAAATTAAATTGAACTATTTCTTCCACTGTTTCTATTTTATTTTAAAATGCAATGTAAAAAGCAACAACACAAAATAAAACTTAGTGTATTAGATGAATAAACTTTAAATTTTAATCAAAATAAAATAAAATTTATCATTCGTATAAACATAGTCTTGTCATAAGAACTTATTAGGCAAAAATATTTCTTGATGTCATTGTCAAAACTTAATAATATCAGGGCACAGTAGGTTCAATCTCCAATAAACAGATTGTTAGTTAAATTTACATTTTCATCAATAAACGTCGATATAATTTGAACAGCCCATATCTCTCAGTTATTAAATATGACAGCGTCAGAAAGCATTACCCGACGCATTACCACACTCGTTAATGTAGCAAAATTGTAAATTGAAATTTAATTTTAATTTCTGAAATTTATCGTCACATTGAGCTAATTTATTGTACATGCGTGTGAATTTATTGTTTCAAATTCGTTGGAGATGTGACGAACAGAAATAAATGAAGGTTTCATAAACGGAATAATGGTAAACAAAATGTGTAGAATTTAGTCGTTTTTGTTTAGTAACATTTTGTTTCATTTTGTCGGTCATATGTCGGAAATTATTGCGTTTAAACAGAGATAATAAAGACTGAATTTGATAAAATAGTACGTGGTTTTTTACCACTTTTTTAAAGTATGGAATACACTATTGAATTTTAAAATGAACTATCAAAGAAAGAAAGATGAGTCAGGATTTCATACACGATATATTCGAGACAGTATTAATATATCAATTATTCGCAAAGGGTTTATCCCAAAGATAAGTTAGTAGACACAACTAAAATCGGGTAATATTTGCAAGTACTATTCAAATAGTTGGTTTAGTTTCAAACTAAATAATTAATCATATAATATAAAGCTTAAAGTACGAAACTCTGTTTGATTTGGATCGTTTAAAACATAATGTGTTAGATAAATATCTAAATATGTTCTAGATGTACCCGCATGCGACGTAAGCCGCATTATTATGATAATTTAATGTTAAGAAAGTCTAAATTATGTACATTAAAGGTATAAGATGTCAGTAAAGAATATATTGGCATATTATTTTATATATGTATGTATGTTTAATTTTTGTACAAGACAAGTACAATAAATTAAGAAATTAGAAATGTATTAATTTAAACATGGATTCAAAATATTGATTTTCATTGGATACAGCAAATAAAATAACTGTAAAATAGTTAAGATTATTAAGAGTTTTTACAATACTCGTAGTCACCTTACTACAAAAAATGTGATGAAGAAAAAAAAATTACTAAATACATAGTAGAGTTTTCGTTTTTGATAAATTCACAACAGATAGATGTCTATCTACCATCAAACATATAAATATTATTAATAGTGTGAAAGACAACAGCCGTAGAATTTATAATTAAAGTTTACGTTGTTCAAGAAGGCATTAAAATGAATTGTTGCTGTGATAATAGGTCCTTACTTTTAAACGTTCAGATATAAAGTGTATTTTTTTATCTACTATGTTTTGTCTTATCTTTTCGTATTTTGAAAATAAAGTTTCACTATCTAGTACGCAAATGCATTACAAGTATGCATCTATAATTTACTTATTTTTGGGATAATAGAAAAGCCGTCATACGTTTCGCATTTACTTTAAAAAATAGTGTACTACAAAGCCAGTCGAAAATAAATATTGCTTAATTTGCTTATATTTATATTAAAACTAGCGGTCCCCGGCTTCGCCCGTAAATATATACATATTTACGTTTTCTCTCCAAAAATCCTCCTCGTACTTCAAGGAATATAATAAAAAAATAATTTGGAAAATCCAAAAGTGCACGCCTCATAATTTTTT
>CAJQZN010031155.1:0-16936 GCA_907164685.1 Colias eurytheme | reverse complement strand
TCTATTTTTCATATGTACCACGGGCGAAGCCGGGGCGGACCGCTAGTATAAATATAAAATGATTTATAATACATCGCACGATATGTCTAATGTCACTTGTTTTGTACTATGTACCTATCTAATGTTAGGTAGGTGTAACGGTTGATTTTCGGCCGTTTTTTTCGATATTTCCACTGGACATATTTAAATGCTGGACATAATAACTTTTATTTAAATACACATTCCTCTCAACTCCAATGTTTTTGTTCAAGTTGGAAGCCTGTGAGCTACCCCTCTTTTTTACGATACCACAGATATTTAAGAACAATACTTAAATATCAAACAATAGCAACAATTATTATATTAATATGCAACAATACTTAAATATCAAACAATAGTTCACAAACAATATTTGAGCAAGTTATCTTGACTTAAAGCATTTACGACGGAAATGAAACGCTTCAGCAAAATCAATACTCAGCTTTCAGATTATAAACATGCTTCGAGACTAAGTCGATTATGGCTGTACTATTTTATGAACTAGGTTCTAGTAAACTGTTATTAGTCTGTAGTGGAATCTTATACTGAATTAAGTTTAGACTGATACTTTAACGATATGTTAATTGATTTGAAAAAAAAAAACTATTTATTTAAGAAATTAGTTCAAACTATCCTTATAAATGGTATTTTAAACATATTTAATTATCATACGCTAACTATGTATATAGAAATAAGAAAAGTTATTTTACTTTGCAGGTTAAGTAATTATCAACCTTCACATTTATTATATATAAAAAAATACTCAATAAAACACGATCTTTGACCGTCAGTCAGACATTTATAAATCGCAAATTTTCTTCCTAATTATTGAATTAATCTACTGAGTACATCCACAATAATTTATTTTGTATAGTAATTGTAATATATTATAATATAATTATGAACATATTATTTAAATACATGTAATATTTACATATTTTACAAACACTTGAAAAAAAATATTTTTTTGTTTGTAGAGAATTTACAATAGATCGGGATTGTTTTCGCGATTTATAATCGTTTTACATAAAAGTTATTACTCACATTACTACAATGACTTAAAATACTAATACTTGTTATTATGAAATAAATAAATAAATAAATTATAAATAAATAAATGAAAAAAATGTTACTTATGTCATTTATTGTATTAATTTAATTAACTTGTGCTAATTTTAAGCCACTAATGGCTTTAACTTCTTGACGCCGTCTGGGCTTATCCGCGAGACAAATCGAATTTGTTACTTTACCGACTGCTCTAAAAGGTGTAATGTTTTTTTTAATACCTGTATAAATGTGTGTTCTTTATTCCACTACGTAAAGGCACTTTTAATTTTAAATACTAAAAATATTTGCACAAGATATCAGTCGATTTTTCTGTATAGGGAGATATAAATTTAAAGTATAAATATGTTTTCTGAATGAAATATTTGAAATATGTTTTTTTTTTCACAGGACACGCGAACACACGTGGTCGTGGAGTTGTATGAGACAGAAAAATCGTACGTGGAGGCTTTGGAAATATTAGTTAAGGTAAAGTATATAAAATACCAATATATCATTATGTATATAAAACCTAAGAAAATAAAAGAAATACGATTGCTAAGGTAAACCAAAAAGACGCGAATCAAAATATTCTCGGCTCTACATAATCATCAAAGTTACTCCATTCTTTACTTTTTTTCAAATATTTATTTAAAGTACATAATAATAAATACTGTTAGATATGTAGGTATTAACTATTAAATGTAGATGTACCTAATGATGATGTGACACTCTACTAAAGAGACAAAATCACATTTAAACTGTCTAAGAAAATATGTAAATACAGTTTAGAAGGCCGAGAAAACTTTCAGCTGTGTACCAAAGCAGCCTTTGTGCAGACTTTCATCCCAAATTACCATCCTCATAATATTTTCCATAAAATTATGACCTACTCGGAAACACATTTATTATAAATACGAAAATTATATTTCAGCCTGTCTGACTGTCCGGTGGTTGACAAATTAATTATATTTATCGGGACGATGAAATTGTAGGCCTTCCGGGTTCTTGATATAACTTGTATTTAATTTAAGTGTTTACGGTTAATTATAATTGTATGCTTTTATGATTTAATTGAAATTTGAATAATTTTTAATAAGAGGTAGAGGTATCGGTTATTCTTTGTGTGTACATAGGGATTTTTTTTGTATTTGGGCTCTATTGATTATATACTTAGGTAATTTAATTTCTCAATTGTGTAGGTATTATTTTATACCATTTTCTGTTAGCTAATATTCTAATTAGTATTTTAAATAGTGATAACGCCGATAGCCGAACTTACGCATTTAAAAAAATACGAAGAAATATTATCAAACATATTTGCATTGTATTGTGTTATTCCTTCGTTCGTGAAGAGATGGAATCAAAACATTTATTATAATAATATCATTATTCATTATAAATTACATTCCAAAGATACCAATTGCATTTCACTTAGAAACGCAATATTACCCACAATGTGACATTGCAAATACTATCTACCACTGACCACTATTCACAACCCTAAATACTACATAGATTTCCCTCTTTAACACTTCCAGCGAACACAGCGCTTATCCATTCTCAGACGTTCAACACTTGAAACCGGGTTATAGCAGTAAAGCCGCTGGCAAGTTCAATTCATCGCACAATCGTCGCCGCAGCGCTTTGACAGCTTAATAAGAATGGTTGTCGTTCTGAATACAGCGCTTAATTTGCTAGAACGTAACGTTGATTTAAACCCATTTTGATGTAGGAAATTGTTGACGTTCAGAAATTACACGATTCGAAAATGATTTTGATTGTCGCTTTACTGTAAGGCTCAGTTTAAAATATTTGTCGTAGCGTATATTTATAGTAATAATAGCTGAATAAATATAACTGTGTATTTGATAATTATTCGGTGAATAGTTTCAATTTGAACAGTGTGTGTATTTACTCTTTGTGGAGTAGTGTGGTATCATAAAATTGGCTTTGAATTAATTAATGTTTGAGTTTGAATTTTTAGCATAAATTTGAGAATGGTATACAAAATTTAGACTACCTAACGTATAGGTACGCACGCAATCCATCTTAAATTTCTTTGGTATCCTCTCACCTTCTTAGAAAAGTGTGAAAAAGTAAAGGCTACAAATTTTTGTTGAACAGTATGTCAATCCACATTACTTTTAGCCAAACAAACCAAACAGAATCGAAGAATCGAGAACAAAATTTATTTAGATTTTTGTTGATCTTACGTTACTAATTTGTTGAAATATGAATATTTGATGAATATTTGCTAAAAGACGTAGATTTATACCAGTATCTTTATGCAACGGTCGAAGTTAGTCTGAAAAATAAAATCGATAATTATTACTTTGCAAAAAATCTTATATAAATATAAAAAAAGAACAATAGAAATAGCTTTTCCAAGGTGAGATTAAAATTACTTCAAACCTCTCGGGAGTATTGTTTAAAACGTAATACTATTCTCTTGACGGTTAAAAATTTAATGTAAGTTATTTTTAGAATTTCATTTCGTTTCAAACGAAAACTTTTATAAACTTTGCTTACAGAAATAGCGAGATAAAAATAAATTCCTATAAGTTTTCTCGTATGACGACGTGGTGAAAGTTTGCAATATTTTTTGTATACTAAATTAATATTTTTATCTGATAGAAGAAACATATATACTTATCTAAAAATATAAAATGAAAATATAGCAACTGTTACGCGGTTAATATAAATTTTTACTGATATAAAAATTCTGGAATTTTTTTTTAATAGACATAGATGCTACATAAATAAATACCTTAATATAAAACTAAATCTTACACTTATCTTACATAATTCATATGATAGGTCTTACAGCATTTAATGTATCGACAAAATAAGTTTCACTGGACATACAAATTTTTCGTATTCTGCAAATAAGTATCCTTTCTTCCCACACTAAATCTAACCATTAATAACCCATTTTAATTTTAATTCAACCATTACAGAAATACCTCCACCCACTCAAAAGCCCCGAAAACGCTGGTCTCCTGGACGCCTTCGTGGTGGACGAAATCTTCTACCAAGTGCCAGCTATCCTGAACGTGCACCAGGAGTTCCTGGAGAAGCTCAGGAGGAGGCTGGAGCAATGGGACCTGCAGCAGAGGGTTGGGGATGTGTTCGTGGATGTGGTGAGCTTTTTTGGTTGTGTTATGGTCTGCTAGGGTTAGGTAAATACTTCGATTTAGTAGGAATATAAACTCATCATGATATATATAAATTAATTAGATACCAAGTGTGTTGCGCGTAACTCGCGAAAAGCTCGATCAATTCGGGTAGTTTTGTTTAACGTTTTTGTTAAATATAAGAAGGTTCAAATGGAGTGAAAATACGAAAAATACCTAAAAGGGCAAACAACGTTGCCGTAGTTGTAGATATAAATTTGTTTTTATTTATTACTATGGTACCTACATACAAATTAAAATACAGAATTTCTTTTACAATAATGTTGTTAAGAATGCCGTGGTTTATATTTCTTATTCGTCGTCATATTCCTAACTAAATATTTAAGAAATTCAAAATTAATGTAACAAAACATGGCACGAATTACACGTGTGAAAGTTGCGGTTTAACCTATTTAAGATGGAATGAATATTTATCTATTAGGATCCTCATTAAATATACTCTGTAACATGTATTTATGATGATAATTATTATTATAAACTAGCTGGATCTTCCGGCTTTACTCGCTTCGTATTTGGATAAAAAGTATCCTATGTTCTTTTCTAGACCACTTCTGTATTAAACATACAGATCCGATCACCTGTATTTGCCTGAAAGATTAACAAACATTCTAATAATTAGTTTTATAGCATTCAAATTCATCAAACTATCTATTCTCTATATTCTTACAAACTTTCGCGTTTATAATATTACTAGTGGTCCACCCCGGCTTCGCCCGTGGTACCTACATGTTTAAACTATCCTATCTCTCAAGTTGGATCGAACTGCACATGGTGTGAGAATTTTATTATAATCGGTTAAGTGGTTTAGGAGTCCATTGAGGACAAACATTGTGACACGAGATTTATATATATTAAGATTAGTAGGAGAAATTGAATTTACTGTTCTATCATATTTTAAGATTAACTAAACCTTTTCAGTTTACAAAACCCACCGTGATGGACACCTACATGTCCTTTATAAGCAACCTAAAAAAAGCAAAGGAAACGATCAAGACAGCAGCCTCTTCTCGCCCAGCTTTCGCCAAGTTCCTGGACGCTATGGCCAGGGACCATAAGGGCAAACTATCTTTGGATAATCTGCTGATTAAACCGGTACAGAAGTTCCCGAGCTATAAACTGCTGATTCAACGGCTGATCAAACATACAGGTAAGGTTATTTTGTTGTTGAAAGGCGTGGTGCGTCTGGTAGCAATGAAGTTTATGAATTTAGGGTAGAATAGAAGTGAATTATCATCATAATTTTTTTATTTATAATACAAATCCAGCGAATAATTTTAAAAGGTTTTTGAAAAAAGGAAGGATCTTATGGAGAGAAAACAAAAAAAAGGGGCAATAGGGATATATTGACTGCTAGCTTTCCACCCGCGGCTTCGCCCGCGCAGTCAAAGAAAAACCCGCATAGTTCCCGTTCCCGTGGGATTTCCGGGATAAAACCTATCCTATGTCCCGGGGTAAAAAGTAGCCTATGTCCTGTCTCGGGTATAAATATATCTCTATACCAAATTTCATGCAAATTGGTTCAGTAGTTAAGGCGTGATTGAGTAACAGACAGACAGACAGAGTTACTTTCGCATTTATAATAGTTATTGGTATGGATGAATATGTGATCGCCTGTAGCATTTATTGAACATGGTTTATGGAAATTTTGATATAATGCTGTTCTTTTTCTCATTTTATCTACCAAAGTACTTTATCTGATATTCTAAATTATACAAGTATTTATAGAATGGAAAACTTTCTAAATAAACGCGAAATTTTAATTTCCTGTCCTTTGTATAATTCGTTCGCGAAATGATTTATATAGGTATATAAATAATAATTCTTTTGAACCTATTAGATGAATAATATTTATATAAACGGGGTCAATGTTCCGTCTTTGTTTTCGTGTGATGTGAAAAATATAGAAGTTGTTTATTGAGGCCATTTCTTTCAATATGGTTTTTATAATTATGGCGTCCTAGATATTCATAATTAACAAATCATCATATTAATTATACCAATATAAAGCATAAACAGTAAAGATCGAAGCTGAGACAGACTGTAGATAGTACATAAAAGCTTATAATTTATTTATTAAAATTTAAATTTGATAAAATTATACATACCATTGGGCACTACCAGTACAGAAAATAAAGAAACTTATCATCAGGTTTATTCTTTCTATTACTTTATTTACCACGGTTATGATGGTGATACATTTGATATTTATTTATTTATTTACTCTTTATTGTACAACATATTAAAATAAGTACATAAAACAAAACCATTTAAAATGTACAAATGGCGGCCTTATGGCTCAAAGCCATCTCTGCCAGGCAATTGATATTCGGACGAATACAATGACAATGATGTATTAAAAGTCTTATTGCTGCATAACTTATCATTTAAACAACTTTCAGATCAGTCACACCCCGACCACAAGTTACTCCTCGATGCTCAAAAGGAGATCCACAATCTTCTCGAACTAATCAATTGCACGGAACGAGAGAGTTTAGAGCTAGAAATGCAGCAGCAAACCCTAAGAGATCTGGAACAAATGATCGAAGGGCTGTCCAACTTTGTGACGTCAGAGAGGACGTTTATACGACACGAGACCGTGACGATGCCGTCAGCGCAGGGCACGATAAAAGATCGTGCGTTGTTCCTGTTTAGTGATACACTACTGATTACCAGTGTTAAACGCCGCACGGGGACTATAAAGAAACCCATTCCGTGAGTCTATGATAATTTTTTAACATACATAAGTGAACATAACATAAATAGTGTACATAACATTGTCGATTTTTTCCGTAGAAACTGTCGTCGATGGCTTTATTAATTAAGAAAGAAAGAAATTAAACAATAAATTAAATTTTCTGTAATAGATTGATCATAGATTAAAAAATATTTTTTTTTTGCTTCCAGAACATACCAAAGTAGCATAGCGAGCCAGATGGAAGGCAACAAATACAAGCTTCTGATGAGAATTAATTTGGCTGATCTCGAAATTGTTAAATGTGAGTAAGCTTTCATAGTAATAAGAATGTTATCAATTAATGCATAATATTACTCCATACATATTTGCATATTTCGGACTACAGTGTGTTTCATTATTGTTATTATGTGAGCCACAGATCGTCTATTCTTGTGTTATTAAGTAACACTTCCATCGACCAAAGCTTTCGCATTATGATATAATTATATCTATATTAATATTATAAAGCTGAAGAGTTTGTTTGATTGTTCGTTTGTTTGTTTGAACACGCTAATCTCGGGAACTACTGGTCCGATTTGAAAAATTCTTTAATTGAGGTAGCCAATTTTTTGAGGAAGGCTATAGGCTATATATCATCACGCTAAGACCGACAGGAGCGGAGCCACGCGGGTGAAACCGCGTGGCACAGCTAGTAATAAATAAAATAAGATTCAATGGAAATATATCTTGTGTAGGAAATTACTTGTGGTAGAGTCAACGATATTTTATAAAAGATCGGTTTTTTTTAATCTTAGGTACTTAATACCCCACAATATTTATATTTATCTGTACTATGATTTAGATTCAATTTATTTTATGACATGTATTTAAAAAAAAATATTTTACTTGATCTATGAATTGTGCTAAATAATGTAATTTTTAATACTTAAGTTTTTTTTTAACCTCAATTGTGCTGTGTACATACAATTTGGCTGGCATTTTACCACAACATGTGATTAAATTTGTGTATAATTAGTCAAAATTGTCAGCTGTGATGTGTACCTATTTAAATAAATAAATAAATAAACAATATAACACCATTACATTAATTTTCAATATCATTCCAGCCAAAGACGAAAACCTGCGTCGCATAATGCACGAAGTCGAGACCCTCTCCGAGGACGCGAACACGCTGACACAAATATCGGAACACGTGGCGCGTCTGCACGCAGCGCACGGCCCGCTCGAGGAGATCGTGCGGGAGATGCTGTGTAATGTGCTGAGACAGCTCTCTGAGAGGCACAGCAGTGATACACAGCTGTGTTATATGGAGATCAGTGTTAATACTTCGTAAGTTGGCTTTATTCTACGTCAAAAATAAGGGTAGTATGTTAAAAGTGCGTGTATGTAGGAGATTGTACGAGAGATGCTGTGTAATGTGCTGAGACAGCTCTCTGAGAGACACAGTAGTGATACACAGCTGTGTTATATCAGCGGTCCATACTTCGTAAGTTGATGTAAAACAGCTTGTAGGATATTTTCTGAAAGCAATGTGCTAATACAGCTATCTGAGCGTCACAGTATAAATAGCCACACGAGCATTGTTATTGGCCTAGTAATTTGACATGAGGGTAGTATTTTTTGAGGATTGTGAGTTTTGAATGTATGAGTTAAAATAAAATAATGCTTGAATTATGTTTTCTGTAGCCACACCTCGTTTTAAATCGAAATCTTTTCGTTACAGAGCATAATTATTATACAACTTTCCGCATTCATCGGGGCCTTAACGGCCGGTCAATTGAGTAGAATGGTCGAGGATCCTCCCTTTTTCGATGGAGGAATTCCACCTTGCTTCCTCCACATTTTTCTGATAATTATTATATTCATATCTTTATTACTTTAACATGCCTTTCTTTGTTACAGCAGTGGTTCAGAAAATCTGACCATCATCTTTCCTAAGACCGAGAAAAGGAGCAATTGGGAGGAACTTATCAACGAGACCAAACAAAAACTAAGTAAGATTTTTTATAATTCAAATTCAAATCAATAATAATCTGTTGTAACAGTAATATAATAGTAATTAAAATGTTAATGTGGTAATTGTTATTTTTTGTTCGTTGTTATTTACTTCCCTAGTGAAAAAAAAGTAATTATGGTTTTCATCATACGTGGCCTTATTAAAAAAACATATTTGATATTAAACCTAATTATTATTTGTTGAACTTAGGTCATTTCCTGTTGTTCAATGCTCTCATCATTTTTATGCTGCTTAATGTCTCAAACAGAATATCGAAAGGCAGCAACAGGATGACATAAATAATACACTATTTACATTGAGATAATATTACTACATATGGAGGAGACACCACTAACAAAATTTGTGCGCTATTTTTTTGCTCTAAGTTTTAAAAATTATTATCTGTTAGGTACTTACCGATGAAAAGTTATGTTAGTCACTTTTCCGTATTATTTGTGCAATATCGTAACACACACGAAGGCATATTTGATGCGTTTCACTTTAAATCAAATAAAAAATGAGCGTGCAGTTAAGCCATATGGCTTATATTGAGCGGAACATAATGTAGGCGGTGTCGTCTCCGTATATGTATATCTCAATGGCCAGATCCGGCCGCGACACAATAGATTTTCAATTGTGTCTGTGATTCCGGGGCCTGATGGATTATTACTTTAACATGCCTTTCTATGTTACAGCAGTGATTGTGGTAGGGTACAGTAGTGGTGGTACAAATAAATAAATAAATATTTCCAGGTGTATATGGTCAAGAAAGGCCAGCTCCCGAGTTCCTATCCCCAGTGCCGATACGCAAAACGCGTGCGGGACTGCAGTTCACGTGTGCGGCGCCCACACTACCGCCGAAAGGACAGAGTCCCGATGTTTGGGTAAATATCTGTTTAATTTGTTAAATATATGAGTAATTTGTTATATGGTAAATAAATTATTGTGATTAAGGGCCGGCCAGTTTGGTTAAAACTTATTCGTCGAATAATGTATAAAACTACCATTTTAAAAACGTATTCTAATTGCTCGTATTTGACAGTTTACGTGACATTTTAATATTATCGCGTAATACTTTATTGGACGGATAAGTTTTAACCAAGCATTGAAAAATCGGCCTTTAGTCAAGTTATGTTGAAGTTTATATTGACAATATGAAAGGAAAGGCTTGATTCAAGTAGATAAATACGATATTAACATCACTTATTTCTACATTAAATAAATGTTATAACATAAAATAAGGGTGAGAGGGGGAATAAGACAATATCAAACAAATAGAGTTATATGTACATATTATAGTATAAAATTACTGAATAATGAACTAGCCTCCTAGCTTATGTAATATATTCTATTCTGGTACACGGACATTATTTTTATTTATAATTTATAATAAAACGGGCGAAAATACTGTGTTTGCTATATGCTAGTAAAAAAACAAACTCTATGAACATACAAATAAGAGTCAAATTCCAGGTATGCAACAGCGACGGCTACGTTGGCCAAGTGTGCGTGCTAACTCTGAGCCCGAAGCCACAAGTGACGTCATGCAATGGCGTCTGTAATGCGCGCATTTTGTGCGTCGCTTGTGTTCCACCCGCACCTGCTACTATTGATACGTAAGTATATATTATTATAAAAAGTAAAGTACAGTAGAGATAGATAAAGCAAGTTATGTAATTGCTATGTCTACGGCTATGTCGGCCAAGTGTGCGTGCTATCTCTCAGTCTGCCACCGCAAGTCCCATCAAGTAATGGCGTCTGAAAGGAAAAGAAAGAGAGATAAAGTATAATTAATTAGAAAGAGAGAAAGGTATTTGGACAGTTGCTATGGAAAAGGCCAAGTTTTGGCTAAGTGAGTTTGCTATATATAAAAAAAAAACAAGGTTTTGTTGCATAAAATCAATGTAAATGCTAATGAATTTTTGTCTTACAGGACAAGTTCGTTGATCACTGCAGCAAATAAGCCAGGCATCAGCATTTCTGACACGGATGAGAGCTGCAAGAATATACGACTTGATAGGTATGTGGAATAGATCTCATTTTGTTTTAAAAAAAAAACGACGCTTTGACCAGGGATCTTATAAAGAGAGAGCGAGTGAAGTCACTTATTTCCGTCGTCCGTCTTAATCAGTAGTGCTCAAGTCCCGTATTCGTTGAATTATTATCATTGAGGATTTGCTATCAACATGTTGCCACGGCATGTGGCAGAGTTAATAATGAATGTCTAAATGTTCTTGTACGAATAGCAACAATATTGAAATATGACTTCTACTGACATTATCGTTAAACAAATGTTAACACGACCACGTGACAATAAAATAATTTCAAATCACACAAAGTTCTTTTAAACAAAATTTCAGTTCATCATCAAGCGACGACGAAGACGACGGCTCCTCAAGCGAGAACCAGGACGCTCAATCCGAGAGAAGCCAAGAATCCGGCAGCTTGCGCCTTACATACAACGTGAATCGAACCCTGACCCCCAACCATAGCAAAAGCTTGAGCACTCCACACACGGGACAGAACATACAAATAAATCCCGTGATGAAGTCCAATTCGAACCCCGCTGTTGACAAACAGGCCATGGGAATTACCACCGGTAAGTATAGATGGCGCTGTTCTAAATTTGTTTTAGCGCCATCTAGCGGTGGGATTTGATAATTGTGTTAGAAGTACCCTCTTTTAAATAGTTAACTCTTCTATACAAATATTATAAAGAGGAAAGGTTTGATTTTTTGTTTGTTTGTTTGTTTGTATGAATTGAATAGGCTCCGAAACTACTTGGCAGATTTGAAAAATTCTTTCACTGTTGGAAAGCTACATCATTTCTGAGTGACATAGGCTAGGTTTTATCACTTTTATCCCGGAAATCCCACGGGAACGGGAACTATGCGGGTTTTTTTTTTAAAACGCGGGCGAAGCCGCAGGCGGAAAGCTAGTAATTAATAAAAAAGCTAAAAATTTTGATTTGCATATTTAACTTTTAAAATAATTATAACTCTTCCCTCTTCCAGTACAATAGTTATTAACATTTTAGCTTAATTAGAGTTTTTATTTTGTATAAAAAAAATGTTCATTAGAAAAATTCTTAAATATTGTTTTACTGTTTATAGTTAACGAACCTTTTAACAGTTGTTTTATTTAGTTTCAATGTTTTTATACAAGTAGTTGTTTCTTTTTCCACTAACTAATAATGTGCACTTTCTTAACCTTCCCCTACCTTATGTCTCTCAGTACACGGACGCATCATTGCTGGTAATGAACCTTTATAAAATATTAATTTTATAATTTGTACCTTTACTTTCTTGCATGCTCTAACAACTTTTTTATCCAAACCTGTAATAGTACTTAATAAGATAGTATTCATTTAGATAATATATTCACACCTCAAAGATAAGTTATAACGTAACAACAAACAAACACGTCAAAATAATCATGTAGGTACTAAAAATTATTAAGAAATTTTATGACCTGTCATAGTCACTAAAGTGCTTTAATAAAGTCGTAACATGCTTAATAATTCATATATTCAGTGTTGAACAAATATTTGCCCCCTTTTTAGGGTAATCTAAATACAACTTTTTGATAACAGCGCCCTCTATTTTTAACAAAAAAAATAAACAGATATATCACACATAGGTACTCTCTCATCGCCAGCAAGCCGGCAGTCTTCAGAGGATAGCAGTACTACAGCGAACCAACCGACCATGTGGCTTGGTACTGAAGATGGCTGCATACATGTGTACAATTGTTTGGATAATATCCGGATTAAGAAGAATAAAGTGAAACTGCAGCACAATTCCGGTGTTTATTCCATTGTGTAAGTATTGACAAACATTTTAAAAAAGAAAAAAAAACGTGTGGCACTCGTGGACAGCCGCGGTAAAGCTATTGCATGCTATGCCTTCAAGCCACACCTCCGCGCCCGTCGGAGTGGGGAGCGTGAGGTTTTTTCGTTACGGAATTTTTTGATTCGGTCCCCGCGCTCAAGGCCCGCGATAGAAGCTATGGAATAGTTTAAAAAGTAAAAATAAATTGGCAAAAAGAACCTAATCTATATTTTGTATCTCAAGCTTTCACAATAAACCGTTTAATAGACTAAATCAAGAAATATACAGACCCGACTTACGTAGAAAATATTGGTATTTTAACTGAGATACATTTGTTTGCAGATTTGTGGAGGGCAAAGTGTTTGTAGCGCTCGGCAACGGTGATCTCGTAGTGTATTGTAGAGATATTGGTGAGTAATTAATCTTTAATTTTAAACATTATGTATTGTAATGTTAATACTAATATATTGTCTCGTTACTTAAAAAAAACTGATACTTAATTCGTTACTTTTTTGAAAAAAAAAATCAACAATCACAAAAAAATTAACATCAAATTTCTGTCGACAAACAAAAATGTTGCCTGTTGACAAATTAAGATAAATTGGTAATGCTTCGTTTGTATATTACCTTATTATAAAATCAAGCTATGTATGACATTATTATTACTGTACACTAGCTTTCCGCCCACGGAAAGCTAGCTACCGCGTTTTCAAAGAAAAACCCGCATAGTTGCGGTTCCCGTGGGATTTCCGGGATAAAACCTATCTTATGTGTTAATCCAAGTTACCCTCTATATGTGTGCTAAATTTTATTGGTTCCGTAGTATTTGCGTGAAAGAGTAACAAACATACACACACTTTCGCATTTATAATATTAGTAGTATACATTTACCATATTATTCTATGGGTCTGTTATCTGTACAATTTATTGTCTGTCACCTGAATTAAATGTAATAAATAAATAAATATCGCTAAAGATTCACCAAAAACCTCGATTATTAGACCTAATAAACCAATCTTCCAGAAGGTTCGTGGGCAGAGCGCTGCAGCATCCCGGTGGGGTCGGGCAACACGCCGGTCAGCGCCATGTTGCTCTCTGAAGGCCGGTTGTGGTGCGCTACACATGCGGCTATCAAGATTATTAACCCGCACACTTTGCAGGTATGTAGACACTTTCACTGATATTTTAACTTAAACTGATAATGACACTTATACTGACACTAACACTTAACACGGATACTAACATTTAACACTGACACTAACACTTAATAACACTGACACAAACACTTGCATGCAAATGTAATAACATTAACACTGACACTTAAAATCTACACTAAAACTTACTCACACTAACACTTACACTGACACTAACACTTAAATGCAAATATAAGAACACTTACATTTTCACTTGTGCTTATACTTTTACAGTTGTATTGACATTTATACTTAGTCGTACTTTTGCATTTATCTCAAACGTACATACATTTACTCTAAAATTAGATTTTAGTGCAAGTCCACACTGCGAGCCTAGCGCGGTTGCGACGGCGGGCGCGAAATATCAAACGTATGAAACGCGCCTTTGCGTCCACATTGAAATGACTATGGCGGAAGCCTAGTGCGACGGTAATGAGCGAGCCAGCGCGCGTAGTTTTCAAACTCTCCTATCCGCGCGTTCTGGCCACACTACGGGCCTAGTCAGCAAGCGACCCAATGCGCGGACGGCGGGGGTATCAAACCAGTTCGGTCTTGACGCTCGACTTCTTATATTATATCCTTTATTGTTTTTCGTAAAATAGCATAAATACACTGTTGAAGTGAAACTTCTTTATTTATAAGTGCGATTCAATCTAAAACACTTATATACACCACAGTAATTTTGTAGGGTATAATCTCAATTCTTCATATAAGATTCACCCATTATTCCTAGTCTGTTTTATTTATTTCGTGTACAACTTCTATAATGATCTCATCTCAAAATCGGACTGTCCAGTAAAAATAGCAAATCGTCCAAAGTTTGCAACACCCGAAAAACGTCGAACCGCTACTTGAGCTCGCGCGTCGGTGTGGCCACCGCGAGCGCCCGCTCGTCGCGCCCGCCTAGGCCGCCGCCACCGCGCATTCAGTGTGGACGCACACTTACGCATAACTTATATTTTTCACAATACTTTTAACAAGTATTGTGAACATTTATAGGTGTATGTGTATCCAGCCTTTCTTTTTTCAAGTAGTATTATAGGCTGGATACACCATTTTTTAGTTAGTTAAAATGCAGCTGCACTTAAAACTAAGAGTAGCATTACAGAAAAGCTCGATATACATTTATAGTATTACTAGCGGTCTACCCCGGCTTCCACCGTGGTACATATTTCGCAATAAAAGGTAGCCTATGTTCTTTCTCAGGGTCTAAAGATTGTCTGTGCCAAATTTCATCAAAATCGGTTGAGAGGTTTAAGCGGGAAAGCGTAACAGACAGACAGACAGAGTTACTTTCGCATTTATAATATACATTAGTGATTTTCACGTATCAAAACAAAGCTCGATACTTACCTATACTATTATTTTCACCAGGTGGACGAAACATTCCAAATAAGCTCCGAGTCCAAGCCAATAAGTCACATGGCGGTAGCCGGTGGAGCGATCTGGCTGTCATTACACAACGCAGCCACTTTGCGTTGTTATCACGCCAATACGCGGGAATTACTCGCGGAGCTTAATATCACGCCGCATGTTACTAAGATGCTGCATGGTGAGTTTTTTACTTTCTATTTCATTTGTCTGAAATAGTAATCGATAAAAAGCATTCCTTAATATTGTATTCAGGTCAAAGTATTTTTAATTATGTACAATCTGACTCCATTTTGACCCAATTTAAACGGACAGGTTTAATTCAAGCTTTGCATACTATCCAACAACAGAGATAATACAATTTCATGAGTTTTTCTTATTTAAATGTTTTTTAGATTTTAAAGCATATTTTTCCTGATATGCTACTTATGATAAACTTAGAACTTTGGGTAATTGATACGAGCATTTTTTAGTTCTGAATCCTTTTTTAACGTGACAACGTCTTATAATTCGATAGAGCCATAGTCGAACATGACTCATGCGGCGTTACCTCGCTCTGAGGCGTTCCATGAAAGGTTTGAAGTGCAAGCGAGAGCGCGGAACGAGCGACAAAAAAGGACAATCGGACGTTGTCACGTTCAACTATCGTCAGTAAACCGACTTTACAGACAACCAATTTTTTTTGTATCAGGGTGTGACGACATAATCCGTCAGCACAAAGCTGCGTGCTTGCGTGTGACCGCCCTACTAGCACATCGTGATACTCTATGGGTGGGGACTAGTGCCGGTGTCTTACTTACCGCACCATTGGCTGCTCCTAACCGAGCACCACCACACCTTACTGGTAAGTGTTACTAGCTAAATGATTATTCGCGGATTAAGTTTTATAATTAACTAGCTGCGCTTTGCGGTTTCACCCGCGTGGCTTCGCTCCTATTGGTCTTACTTAGCGTGATGATATAGCCTTAAGCATTCCTCGATGAATGTGCTATCTAACACCGAAATCTTTTTTTCCTAATTAGCGCGTTCAAACAAACAAACTCTTCAGCTTTATAATATTAGTATATATAAGAAATGATAACATGAATTCCCTTTTTATAAAGCTGTACTACCGCATAGATAAATGTATAACCAAACTTTTTACCTAGATATACAAAACAAATCTGTTTGAAACGAGTCTAATAAAAGAAAACATTCACTAAACTAATTTTGTTTATGTATGTTTACATTTTTAAATTCCAAACTTTTCACAGGCATCCCATACGGACATACTGGGCACGTCCGATTCTTGACCATCGTGGAAAACCCAGTCCCACACAAGCCAACGAAACCGACACAGACCTTGAAAACTAAAGGTCTAAGTCGGCGTTCCACGAACGCTGAAAAACTACAAAAACAAGCTGACACCACCAAGAATAATACGGAAACCTTGATAATTTCTGGAGGAGATGGTTACGAAGACTTCAGAAGTTCCACAATGTCCGAAGACGCCGGTCGAGAGGATTCCACCAACCATCTTCTTCTTTGGAGGGTCTGAAGGAATACTTCCCACTACAGGGTCTAATTTCGCCGAAAAACTTCGGCCATTTTCG